>JACXGK010001144.1:0-76733 GCA_016801125.1 Novumbra hubbsi | reverse complement strand
GAATCATAAACCAATGGCCCCTCCCTCTCCACACTCTGATTTGGCTGGCTTTTATACCTGTTCCATAATGAATAAGCAACAGAATCATAAACCAATGGCCCCTCCCTCTCCACACTCTGATTTGGCTGGCTTTTATACCTGTTCCATAATGAATAAGCAACAGAATCATAAACCAATGGCCCCTCCCTCTCCACACTCTCGTAGCACCACCCACTTTAGTAAGTGAAAAGACATCATCACACATGATTAAGGTAGATGAATAAAGGAATTAAATGAAGAGGACCGCAGCAAGGGACTGTGTGCACGTACGTGCGTGCGTGAGGTGTAGATGGCCATTAGGCTGTGCAGTCACTCTTCATCGAGAAAGAGAGGAGGAAGGGAGGAGAGATGGGGAAAACAGAGTGATGGCAGGACTGTGATAAGGAGGGGGCAGAGGAGAGCGGCACCTCATTAAAAGCCCCGCTGTGACAGGCTGGGGTGAGGCAGTGCAGTGGGTCAGTGGAGATGTCTGGAGGTAGAGGGGGTGCCGGGTATCAGGCCAGGGGGATTGGAAGTCTACATTCTGTATACGTGTGTTGATGCTTATAGCCACCCTTTCAGTTATCCAACATAATACACCGTTTTTATATCTACATAGTAGCTTTTGAAAACAGCAACTGTGAGTGAGCACACATTGCAGACATAAGCTTTATTGCCCGTTTCTCAGAAGCAAACCTCGAAGATGGATGAAATCATGTCTTTATTTTATCAGGAAGACACACAAAGTTTAAATGGATGAGGAACGAAGGAAGGAATGAAATGTTCTTGAAGTGACTACGGTACTAATTGTTCTCTTAGCAGCATCATAGTTTGGATATCATATATAAAACACATCCTTCTTAAATGTCATTACGAGGCTACTGAGAGCATGAGGTCTTTCCTGTTTCACCAAGATTCTGACAGCACTGTCAGGTCCACTTAGGCAGAAAGCTAAAGACTAGTTCATGCATAGTTTAACAGGCCATTTGGGCAGCCTATCAGAGCCGGTGTAACTCAAGGCGGGCCAATCATAGATACTCTTCCTCCTCTGGTCTTTCGATGTTGTTCCATAGGTACTGATCCTAGTATGTCTCTCTTATCTGGTTTAAATGCAACAACCCCAACCCTCTTCCAGCCCATCTCTCAAACACCCAACCCCATTACTGGCCCATCTCTCAAACACCCAACCCCATCTCTCAAATACCCAACCCTCTACCGGCCCATCTCTCAAACACCCAACCCTCTACCGGCCCATCTCTCAAACACCCAACCCCATTACCGGCCCATCTCTCAAACACCCAACCCCATCTCTCAAATACCCAACCCTCTACCGGCCCATCTCTCAAACACCCAACCCTCTACCGGCCCATCTCTCAAACACCCAACCCTCTACCACCCCATCTCTCAAACACCCAACCCCATCTCTCAAACACCCAACCCTCTACCAGCCCATCTCTCAAACACCCAACCCTCTACCAGACCATCTCTCAAGCACCCAACCCCATTACCAGCCCATCTCTCAAACACCCAACCCCATCTCTCAAACACCCAAACCTCTACCGGCCCATCTCTGAAGCAAATAAATTCAAGCATAACCTTATATAAATGATCATGTGAAATGGAGACACATTTCTTTCTCGTGTACTGTAAAATAAGAAGGGATAAAATGTCTTGAAAACCTTTGGAGAGCAAATTTAACTCAGATTTCCCTTCAAATAAAAATGTCATCCTGGGTTATATGAACACTTCTTTGCTAGGAGGAAGTGGCATATTCCATTTCACTCGTAAGGAGAGGGTTGAATTAGCACCGGAGCAGGAGGGGGTCTGGAATTGGATATTATGTTTAGCTAAAAGCCCACTCCCAGAAGGATGTGGTAAACATTCTAGACCTTTCCTTACACTCAGACTATAGCATTCCCCAGCTTCTCTCGGCTCAAGTTTCCTCCTAACTCCCTTTCTATACTCCTTAAAACAAAAACATCTGGGCTTGCCCAGGCTAATCCATGTTATCTGGTGGTGAACTGTGACCGAGTACGTGCATTATGTTGAGTGGTACATGATGTATCAAGTGGGTATTCAGATCATCCCACTAGTCACCCAATGCTGTAGAAAGAAGATTTAAGAGGACTGAACCTGGGAACAGAACTGAGCTGTTTAACTGAAAGTTTCACAGAGAAACACCTCTATTACAAGCCTATTCTCAATTTCCCTCACATCTTATATCAGCCTCGCCTCTAGGCAGCCGGATAACCCGAGAACCTTTACGGAGAGCAGGTGCTGGCAGTGGAGAGTAGTAATAGTTATGACATAAAAAAATGCTATCAACAAATTGTACTTCAAATGGCCTTCCAAAAGTCTGCATTAAGAGTTCAACATGTGCGCTTGGCAAAACAATTACACTCCCAATACCAAATAGCTTCATTTTTTTTCTTAAAGCTAAAGCATGACTCGCCTCAAGTGAGAATCCTGATGGCTTTCAATCAATAAAAGAGATGGTCTTCTACACAAAATGCCTTTGGAAAGTTTTCAGACCCCTTCCATTTCTTCTTTAAGTTATATCAAGTTATAGATTTATTATTCATCATCGCAAAACATGTTCCCATCAATCACCACACAATACCCGATAATGAAAAAGCAAAAGCCTCAAAGCTCCTCCAGAGTTGTCTTGGATGCACGACTCAGGTCTTTGTCATGCTGAAAGATTAATCTTCACTCCATTCTGAGATTTTGTACGGTCTGGATCAGGTTTTTAAGGACCCATTTTGCTCCGTTTATCCTCCCCCAGTCCCCCCTGCTGAGAAGCATCCTCATGGTGATGCCATCTGTGACGTCCTGTGATGAGCACTACGTTGGTTGTTTTTTAGGGTTACAAATATTTGAAATGTTTTCTAATCAGAGCAGCAGTAACTCTTCCTCTCAGAGCTGTCAAGACAGCAGGTCATATGTCTTTAACTCAGGAACGGCTTTTGTCTAGCCACTCATAAACCATGACGTTACAAATGATGGAGCATAACAAAGATGGTTGTCCTTTGGCTAGTTCTCCCATCTCTGCAGAGAAACTCTGAACTCTAATAGAGTGGCCAGTGGGTTCTTGGAGTTACCTTTTCCATAACTAAGCCTCGATACATTTCTCCCAGGTGAACAGAGATTTCCTTGGAGACTTTATATAGACAGATGTGTGCATTTCTAAACAATATCTAATCAATTTAATCCCTAGACACATCTCGAGGTTGATCAAATGCCACCAAGTTAAATTTAGAGCCTCATGGAAAATATTCTAAATACTTGAGACAAATAGGTTTTTCATTTAAAAAATTATTCTGAATTCCAAAGGGCACTGTAAGCAAATTAACTAACATTTTTTTTTTTTTTTTAAGAGTAATTCAACATCAAACCCTATCTCATAGTGGTGCATAATGAACAAACAAGAAAATGTACAAGGTTATAAATTGAAAAGAACTTGACTCCCCTACAACAGTTCTGCAGGGAGAGACAGCATTAACTCTATCCAAGCTGATAGCGTTTACTCTATTCCTGTGGGGTCGGCCATATTCCACAGGCTGATAGATAGGAGGGAGAAACTCATCACAAAAGAACTAATTGTTTATCTTTCCCCCAGTGTGTTGTGCCGAGGTGGTTGAAAAAAGCTGCATTTTTCTCATTTTATCAGAAGATAAACTGGTATAAGAAAACCCAGTCAGACCAAAATTCAATAACTTAAGAGATATACATCAGCGCAACAACAGGAAAAGTAGTCCCAGACCTAACAACAACAAACTTTTACAGTTCACAGCACTGAAACCAATAGTTTTCAAAATAATAATTTCTACGTGGGAAATAGATGCAACAGACTTTAAAGTACCTGATAATTTTCAAAAAAAAGTGCTGATGTTCAGTCAGGGATCTGCACAAAGGTCAGCAAAAAAGAGGTCTGGAGTGTGTCAGTGACTTCTTTTTTAAAAAGGTGAAATGCCAAAACCATATCCAAACCCTAGTCCTGATTGCTATGTAGAAATTTAGAACACAATAATTACAATTGTTCAATCCAGAATACATTTAAAGATGACCAAGGTAGGGGTACCAGCTTTGCGTGTCTTTCTGTAGATAGCATTGGAGAAATGTAAGCTGGCTTCTTATAATATTATATATTATTATAGAAGACAGTTTATTCTAAGGGAAAATAAGCGTACACTCCTGTGCTTGGTGAGATCCCTGTGAAACTGCAATAAACTAATCCAATATGTTTGACGATGGAGAAGCAGAGTCGTTTCTAATACATAGACATAGGCATTGGTGCTTTGTTGACCCTGTCCAGACAGTCAGGGCCAATAGACCAGTAAGCCTGTATGCAACTGCTGTAGACATACAATTCCCAAATTCCACCAAAAACATTTAAACTGTTTTGAAGCAATATTAGAATCTGATGCAAGTATGGAACAACATGCAACAAAGAACAGGAGGTAACAATGATCTTCCGTGGGGAAAAACCCTGTCATTTATGCTCTTTCTCATTATGATTAACTATTTTAGATTCAAGCATTTTCAAATCAGTCACCCGTGCATGGAGCCATGGTCCCCAGTTTACAATACAGCATTTCAGATCAATAATGATGTTTAGGTGTAGACTAAAATGATGTATATGCTTTTGCTTGGGTTTGTTGGAAGGGATATCTCGTGACAGTAAGAAAAATAATATCAGAGAAAAGGCCACGTTAAGCTTTGAGCCCTTTGTGCTTTCATAACAATTTCTGTAAATGTGATCGGTCAAGACATGTACGACACTTGTAACAGCAGCACTCCGATGTGAAGGGTAGAGAAATTCACAAATAACGAGCCAAATCAGTTTAGACGCACTTTCATTCATATATTTATTAAAACTTAAAGTGGTTTAGTGCAGCCATCCCTAATGAAAAGTGCTGTGGCAAGTGTAGCCTTTTCCCATGTTTTCTCATTCAGTGGCCCTGAATAGCAGTTAACACCATTCATTCAATAAGCAGTGTCACTGGTGAATTGACTACAAGGCTACTGTGGTTTGTCAGGCCTCCACAATTCAAGATGGCAACGCGTCAGTCTTTGTCTAGATGTATTCTTAAGTTGAATTGAAAGTTTTATCATGTCTCAACAAAAAACAACTATCGAGAGCAGTGGTATCTTTCATAAATATAAAGATCAAGGACAATACATTTATTTATTTATTTACACAGATTTGGCAGAAAGCAGGTCTCGAGGAAACACCATTAAATGGGGCCTACAGCTCACAGCTTTGATTTGCAAATACTAAAGGCTACAAAACCTAGTTTCCACAGTAAAACCCGCAGTGGCTTTGGCGGAATTATGCCTGAGCATGGAGCCTGCACCGTGCAATACCAATTTAAAAAAGCACCTGCACTGACGGAAAATGAGGAATAAAATGCAGCCCAGTTGATTTGTGGTTGCAGTGAGCACTCACTCTGCTCTGAGTCTGCACCGTAGGAACATTTGTGAAATCTACAAAAACAAATAATGTTTTATAGCAAACTTAATAAATCATATTGCTGGTGTTACGGCCACTATGTGTGCTTTAGATAGATTACTATAACAAAATCATTGTGAAGACTTTGGTCAAGCAGACAAACTAACACAGGTGTGCACAGAGCATCATGACTACTACCAATAATGGAATTCAGGGTTTTTTCTGCATTAGAAATGGCGTTTGGTAGTAGACATGGTCAGTCACCCCAGAGAATTTATTAATATTAGCAGCTTCCTCACCATCTCCATAATGTTTAAAACAATGTTACGAAATTCAATAACAATGCTAAGGCCATTTCAATAAATCCATAACTAAAGAAATGCTCTGCTTATCTCAGTTCCTGGTGAATAATCTTCCAGAAATAGCCAGCGATTTTAATAAAAAGATTCAAAGCACGCCATAACAAAAACCACGGTCCCCTCTAATACCTACATTTAAAGTTAGGCACCCAGAAAAACTTTAGCGGATCACCTAAGAATTTCTAAGGCCAAAAAACCCTGGAACTCACTGGTTGTCTTCCAAAACGGTCACCTGTTCTCACATTTAGCGTTAATCTTAGTTGACACCACACCCTTAACCTAATCCCGTAACAAAGAAATCTCCAGCTCGCGCTGCACCAAGGTAGGATCAACAATTCTCTCAGTACAACCAATTGTATTCTCTCATTTCCACAAATCACTTAGCAATTCCAGAAATATATTCAGCGCTTTATGTTGCTAAATTACATGTATGTTTGAAACACAGTATGGTGTTGCTAATTTACTTGATTTCAATTTTGCTGAAAATAACTGATGCAGACACTGGAACAGAAAATCTGTCCCTGATAAATCTCAGATGAACCCAGCATGAGGTATGAGTAAGAGAGAGAACAAATGAATTGACACGTTTCATTAACAGCTTGTCTCTGTCTTATTTAAGGGCAGGAACCCAATGGCTTTTGAGTTCAGTTTTGGAGAGGATACGAAAGAGTATAGATGAGATACCGCAGGAAAATTACCAGCCTCTAGAATTCCTGAATGTATTAGTAGGGTTAATCTCTGGGCTTTTAATATCATTAGTCTGCCTTTGCTCCCCCATTGTACTGCAGAGGGCTAGTTAGAAGTCTCGGTTTGCTTGATTCATACTAATCGTTTTAAGCTTTCATCCTACATTTGATGCACCACCTGTATTGTTCATAGCGTCAAAAACGTTTGTTTTTTGAAGGAAGAAAAAGCAAACCCACACACCATCAATATAGATTTTTTTTTTTTTACATTTCAGCCAATGTTTAGTTTTTTGTTAGTGATGGTACTTCAATGAAGTGCATTGCAAAACCAAAGTAGAGGGAACTAATTATTGTTTGGAATTTAAACTGGGATTGGTAGAACGTGAAGGCTAACTGTAATACTATGAATTTAACTAATGAATTCCTTCTGACACAACAACAGGTGCCCTGAGACACATATTGATCACATCTTTTATTAAAATGAAATAAAATCGTATAGCTCAGCCACTCTGCAGAAATCTTTTGACAACTACAGCCTATAGTAAATTAACATACACATTCTCTCTCTCAATGGGAATTTTCATCATGAATAAAAAATTCATTATACCTAAAAAAAACACTAAATAACCCTTCTGCTGAACAGGATAGCGTTAAAGACTTCAAACAAACACGTGAAACATGAACAGTTCTTTAACAGCGTTCCCTTGAAATGGAATAATTGAACATAACTGATCTACTGTTTACTGACGAGAGATCGCTTCAGATGAGTGAGTTACGTTCAAGGCATCAAACTCAACCAAACATGCTGCCAAATAAACATGCTTCTAAACAATTTTTATAAAATAAATGATGGACGAAAACAAGGCTGAAGATCACTCTGTCAGACTGGAAGCTTTAAAAGGAGGGTGGGGCTTGAAATGATTGTTCTTCATCTGCTAACCATGGTTACCTGCAAGGAAACATGCGCAGTCATCATTGCTTTGCACAAAAATGGCTTCACAGGCAAGGAAATTGCTGCTAGTAAGATTTCACCAACATCTATCATTTATCGGATCATCAAGAACTTCAAAGACAGAGTTTCAAATCAAGAGATCCAAGAAAGTCCAGCAAGCGCCAGGATCATCTCCTAAAGTAGATTCAGCAGCGAATTGACTGATATTCTGCAAAAAGTACATGGATTGGACTGGGGTAAAGTCTTTTCTCTGATAAATCCCCTTTATTGTTTGGGGGATCCGGAAAATCCCGTCCGGAGAAGAAAGGGTGAGCACTACCATCCTGTGTCATGCCAACAGTAAAGTATCCTGAAACCATTCATGTGTGGGGTTGCTTCTCAGCCAAGGGAGTGGGCTTACTCACAATTTTGCTTAAGAACGGAAGAAGAATGGTACCAAAACATCCTCCGATAGCAACTTCTTCCAACCACCCAAGAAAAGTTTGGTGGTCAAAATAATTAGCTAAAAAGTCAAATCAAATTGCAGGAATTTCTCAATAACAACAGTTTATGTGGCTGGATTATTACATGAAATACAAGAATATAATCAAATGTATCTAGCTAGCTCAACTGAAAAACTAAATATTATGAAAATAGGGATAATTTAAGATGTTAAAGAGTACTTCACCTGCAAAACAACTCAATTGACTGTTTTACAATAATCAAAATACAAATACGAAATTTAAGGAGTACTTTAACTACCGCTATCTTAAGAAAGGACATAAGACTCAGAGTAAAGTCTCTGTGTTTTGGCTCCTTAGTTTCCATATTCATGTTTTCAGGAAGCTGATGCGTGTAGCCCTGTGCCGTGGAGGTCCACAGAGCAGGATGGAAGGCAACGCGAGGAGGAAACAAGCAGTGATGGTACATGGACTGGATATGGAGGTGGAGGAAAGCATCCCCTGGGGTTCCAGGTCTATGATCAAAGGTATCGCCCATTTGATCCAAACGTTCATCTGACATTTTGAAAGGTCCTTAGAAAGTTTGGATCAGGACATTCTAATGCAGAAATAATATTGCACAGAGCTAAATGTCTTGTCAAGTGGCATTTTTTAAACTAAGGGCACCAATGTGCAAAACTACAATGATGAAATGATTTATTGCGTCATAAAGCGAGAGGACATTGAAATGATCCAAACGCCCACATATATATTATACACCCAGAATTGTGAAGGGATGCATGGATACAAATGAGCCACGTCCTAGAGAGAAACTCTCATATGCTCATGATATAGTATGCACCCATAGCTATACACATAGCCAATATGTACTTCAGAGATGAGCCACAGGCAAACGCAGCTTTGCCTGTATGTGAGGGTGCACCTAGCACAGCTTTGCCTGTATGTGAGGGTGCACGTAGCACAGCTTTGCCTGTATGTGAGGGTGCACGTAGCACAGCTTTGCCTGTATGTGAGGGTGCACGTAGCACAGCTTTGCCTGTATGTGAGGGTGCACGTAGCACAGCTTTGCCTGTATGTGAGGGTGCACGTAGCACAGCTTTGCCTGTATGAGGGTGCACGTAGCACAGCTTCCACACACGCAGCAGGGAAACAATGTGTTCTGACTGTAGACTTAAGCCCCCAGAGGAACACAAAGTCTTTACACAGCTTGGGCAGATTCAATCCCAAGCTCTCTCATGCAGCGCACGCAAATAATGTAAAGTATGTTACTTTTCAAAGTTTGCATATTCAATCGCATATTATAACGACACAATCTGGCCAAAATATCATTAAGCACGACGTACAAATGATAGCGTGACACAAAGGACACGTCATGAGGAGGGGGTTGATTATTTTGTCTGACCCCCATATAAAACATCAACCAGTGGTATATTCTTGTGTGAATACATACCACGTAAACACAGCCCTATGATATCTTCAGCTATCAGCCAGCGTAAGACCAATTGCGAACACAGCTCAACTCTGACGGAAGCAATTTATCTTACTCATTTACTTTCAAAATGACCTTCACCCACCAACTTTGGCCTAAAGAGACCCCACATCACAGGTCAAATGGAGGCCTGTTGGACCTACATATGAGATCTACGCTGAGGCCAGAGTGGTGTGGGGGTCTTTCTAAGGCAACAGCCTAGCGGCGGGAGCTGAGAATGGGAGGGATAGCTAAGCCCAGGGAAACCAGAGCATCCTTCACAGAGAGACAAGTGGAAAGAGACACACACTAACTATGCTATTAGCCATGAAATGAGGCCATTTGAAGAGCAGTCGGCACTAAAGAGTATTGACAAAGGGCTTAAACCAACAAGTATACTCACAGATGACTTAATTTTACACCAAGCAAACATGCGGTTCTGGTGAAGTCTGTATAGAGAAAAGCTACTGATCTTTTGGCCGAGACCAAAAGACTGCACTTGTTCAAACGCAATACATGGCTCCTGTGTCGTGCACATTTTGTGGGAAACTGTCCAGCAACGCAAATCATCCTCCTTTTGGGATTTCTGAAACACTGCTGTCATCCAAGCCGTGGGCTTTGGGCAGATGGCCAATGAATTGTGCCTTCCTTTCCACCAACTATACGGTAAGCTGCCACTCAGGGTGGAATTCAAGGACGAGCGTTTCTGAAGCTCTATCCCGCTATTGTGTTCTGCTCACCCGCACTTACCTTCCAAACCCTTGGGATCAATAGCATTTCATTCAGCATTTCCCTACTAGCACTGGCTATAGGTCAATACATGTAAGATTGTATGGGAGAAGGCTATGTTCACATCTGCTGTTTGTGGTGTACGTTACACTATTTTCACACATTTAAATATGGATTTAATTCATTGCACAAATATAATAGTAATAGGATTTCGTTTATTCAAGCTATGCCATTGTTAAAATGCCTCAAATGAACAGAGTTTCTGAGTGTCAGATGTTTTTCTTCAACTTAACACTGTTGTCAGGGCAACGGCCTTGTTATAGAAAGTGGTTGAAACTCATTGAGCAAAAGACCAGGATTTCAGTATTAAAGTACAATACAGTTCAAAAACCATAAACAAGTGGAACTTATCTCAGGTGGAAGTCAAAGAGCACAGCACAATTACAATGTCCCTATCCCTAAAAACGCCATAGGTGTACCACAGTTTAAAGCTGGACATTCATTTTACCTGCATGACAAATGCATCACATTAAACCAACACCATTCTGAGGGTTTATCTTCTGCATTCCCCCCCAGCTATACACTATTTATTTTGGTCATTCCCCACAGCGATACACACACTATTTATTTTGGTCCTTCCCCACAGCGATACACAAACTATGTATTTTGGTCATTCCCCACAGCTATAAGTATGTTTTTGGTGGGCTAGTTGCTTCGATAAAGCATAAGGAGCATTCAGTAAGTGTTTGGAGCCCCACCCATCTGCTATTTGAAGTTTAACAAAACAGATATCCTTGCATAGGCAGCAGAGTAGGATGGAAAGGGTTCGCTCAAATTTGCTAGACAAAACTATGCACAAATCTTACCTTGTTTTGATAATGAAATCAGGCTAATGTACAGAAAATACTCATTCACTCCATTGCATCCGGCAGTTTAACACATGGAGTAAACAGCGTGTAATTTCTGACAGCCTAAATACCACATTGTGTTCCTGAGTCTGCACGTTTCTGCTTCTAATGAATAGCCACCACTAACGAGATCAATCTACCCACTAGAATGCCTTAACAAGGGCAAATACACATGGCTGCTAATTAGTCCATGCTCCCTCTCACTGCAGCGAGTTGAGGACTTGACTGTCTCTCATGATGCCAGACAAAATTAAGGCCACAAAACGTACTCAGTTCCAGATGCTGCAGATTGTCTCCATTTAACTGGTCTTCCATTATAGAGCAGATAAATGCACCCCAGCAGGAATAATAATAATTACTATAAAAACTATGCCCGTTTTATTGACGGCTGTGGGAGAGCTGTGCTGTCATTCTCCTGTTAAGTAGGTGAGTGTGAAACAACTTTAGAAGATTAGTGACTCACGTCCATCGCATAGTGGAGAGTTTAAAGGGAGTATCTCCATGAAAGTAAGACCACAAACATTGGCATTGCAGAGACCAAATATACACAAAAAGTAACTTAAGGAAGCAGGGGTAAAGAAAGATATTTGTAAGCAGTCAGTATAAGAAAGATTGCCCAAGGTCCATTTAGTACTTTCTACTCCTGACGAGAAGTGAAGCTGCCCGGTCCTATCCCGCATTGTTAAAAACATCTCCTAAATTAAGTGTTGCCTTATTAACATCCAATATCGTACGCCAGGTAATAGGCTCAGCGGATTTGTCCTGAAAGCCGGATGTATCCGGTTGTTGGTGACAGCCCCTCGAGTGGCTTCAAAGAAAAATACGATTTCAACGTGGAAGCTTTGATCTGAAGCTCTTGGTCTGGCTTTCATCTGAGTACAGTGACAGTAAACACACTCAAATACAAATGCACTCAACAGTTCGTTTTTTACTTGACCAGCACTCAATATTTACTCAATTTGTCTTTCCACGATTGGGTATGACAAACAACTATACGAGGTTCTCTAACAGCAATTTCGCATGTACTGAATTTCTATAGGTTTACAAATTCGAAATAACAGAAATTATTTGAAATGAATGGAACTATTATTGAAAATGTAGAAAACCTTTTCATGTTGATAATGTAACTCCTAATGGACATGTGTGTTGGCTAAAAGGAGTAGCATAAAAGACTTGTGTAAGACATCATATTTAGCCAAACTTATTAGGAAAGTGGATTGCACAAGATGCCATAGTACAGCAAAATGTTTCTCAATTGTTTCAAATGTCATATTTGACATTGGCCGTACACCACATACCTTAATGACTTTGGCAAGAGAGTGGTGAAATGTGCATCAATATTCTTGCCTGGCACTCAAATCACATCTTGTATCTTAATGGTTTGTGACGTTATATAGAAAAAAAACACATACAACTATACTGATACCTAAAGATTTGTAGTATGGTGAACCATTCGTTGTGCACATGTTCATAGACAGAATAACATTTCAGACACGTTATTCCCAGGAACATCAGGGACTATTTTTCCAAACAGGACCTAAAATTAACAGTGTTAATGAAGTAGTTTATAGTCCTATTAAGATCCCCAACCAATTGTTAGTCTCATCGCAAATGCATGCATGAATGCTTATTGGATTTTATAGTTAACCCACTGTTTACAACGCCCCCAGAATCCATTGCATATCCAAGACTAGTCTAACGTCATGCTGCATACAACACAGCATGTGTAGAATAGCTCCTTTTTGGCTCATGTAGCTCCATTAATCTGAACCTACTCAGTGCCCTCATCTCTAGTTCAGGGTTGCAAGAAGATAAAATGCATTAGCTAACAAGACCTCAATCAAACTCAATAGAAAGGGTCATTTAATCAAAATTGTGCACAATGACGAATGGTTAAGAGTGGTTTATTAACACTGACAATTAATCCCAACCAATTACCGTCACCAAGACAGCAGAAAACATACAGCAACACCTCTCTGTCTTAAGGGCCCTCTTCATTCTTCTCGTCATAATGCAATTAATTAGAGCCGCATTCTTTAATTAGAACTGAACGAAAGTCTCCAAAATGGGCCTACTTTGGTGACGCACACACAAGACACACTTCAAGCTGAAAGAATTTCTGAGCATTGATTGGCAGATGCTGTTGGCAAGGAAACAGCCAGGCTAAGGTGCAGGAGCTGCAATCACAGTGGAGCGGAATCCTTTAGCTTTTGACAGACGTCCCTGACCTCCACAGAACTGGCAATAAGGCCTTTAGGATGGAAATAGTGTAGAACCTACCAAGCTCAACATTGCCCAACCAGTCTTAGGCTCACAGTCCAAAATGCCAAGGAACCAGGCTTGTAGACGGTGTCAGTTCTAATAGTGTTCTAGGGTACCTGGAGGCAGACTGGGTCTCTTCCTCTTTTTGCTGTTCTCCGCTCCGTTCTCCAGAGGACACTCCGTCACCAGTGGTCCGTTGGAGCTGTTGAATTGCAAGGGCTCATTGTTGGAAGACGGGTCAAAGGACAGGGGGTTCAGTCCTAAAACACATAGAAACACAATAAGCCAACATGTTTTATTGAATAGATTATTACGTGTGGCACATTCACAATAGATCCAGTGCTGAAGTAACAAACTATTTAGTCCATGGCTGCGTATCAGACTTGTACCAAAAGATGTGAAAATACGTCATGTGAAAAAACGTCACACTGACAAACCATGCTCATTTAAAAATGACTGATCAATACTGAAATCCTGTCAAGATCACCTAATGAGCAAGGTATTTTACATAACAGAACCAAGAATAAAAGCCTATTATCATAATACTGGAACAAAAAAACTGCTGCATTTAAAATTATAATGCTCCAAGTTTTAGAGGTGAAACATTCATTAAGATCTATAGGAGTTTCCTGAGGATCTTTGCCCAAATATGTTTCTGTGTCATACAGTGCTCTGAGGAAGGGTACAGTATTTCTTTTATGTTTCAAACACAATCATTTTAAGCTGATGGTGGTAAAACATTGTAGCATAGCCTACCTGTACGTTTTTTTAATAGTGGCATATGCTGTTGAGTTTTGGCCAGGCTTGAGAAAAACGCTGCTGTGTTTAACAGTTACACTATTCTATTTGATTTTGTTATGTATAGAACAGTGTGTTCACTAGGCTATGTGATCTTGCAGACATAGATTCCACTTTGATCCAACTTCATAAAACAAGCATCATTCGCCTGTAGCCCATTCTCTGTAAACTAAAGAAGATTTTAGAATACCCCCAGAGGAAATACAACTCCATTAAACCATAAGAAACCACATGTTTCATATTAAACAGTCAGGAGTTCCACACACTTCATAAAAATTAGGTTCTCCTTTTTACATAGCATATGTCACAAACTGAAAGAAACACTGTTTGAGAATAGAATGTACTACCCTAGAGTGGTCCAGCACGCATGCAAAGTCCAAATATATCTACACGGCTAAAAACTGTAAAAAAACACTAAAATCACACACTGGAACCCTTAAAATCAAAATATTTACTGTATGTTGTGTAATTTGTTGAGAATAAAAATAAATATATGTGACAATGGTTAATGGAACCAATTGAGGGCTAGAAAATTACGCCAAAAATCAAAGCAAATAATTTATATCACATTCTGTTCCAACCTGCATGAATTGCATCATGGTAATAACGTGACTCAGTAGTGTAAATGGCCCCACGTGCCTGTATGCACTCCCTACAACGTCTGGGCATGCTCCTGATGAGACCGAGGATGGTGTCCTGGAAGATCTACCAGACCTGGATTGGTCTGAGGATTTGATCCCGAAACCCAACAGCAGTCAGGGTATTGTTGGCTAGCATGCGGAGGTCTGTGTGAGCCTTCAAAGACAGGACTCCCCAGACCGTCACTGACCCACAGCCATGCTGGATAATGTTGCAGGCAGCATAATGTTCCTAAAGCCTCCACACTCTTTCACATCCGTCTCAAGTGCTTAGTGTGAACCTGTTCTCATCTGTGAAGAGAACGGGGCGCCAATGGCAAACAAGACCATTCTGGTGTTCTTTGGCGAATGCCAACCTAGCTGCACTTTGCTGGGCTGTGAGCACAGGTCCCACTAGAGAATGCCTTCATCATGGAGTCTGTTGCTGACAGTTTGGTCAGACACATGCACACCAGTAGCCCGCTGAAGGTAGTTTTGGAGGGCTCTGGCAGTGCTCCTCCTGTTCCTCCTCACACAAAGCCGTTGATGCGCTTCAACGGCCCTGTCCAGCTCTCCTCAAAGGACACAGCAAACATTCTTGAGATCCTGGAGGAGCTGGACTACCTGTCCAACCTGAATGGGCTGCAGGTAACGCCTCATGCTACCTTTAACGACAAGGACACTAGCAAATTGCAAAACTATAGAAAAATCTGTCAGGAAGGATAAGGAAAAAGCAATTGTCTGAGGCCACCAGTGCATCTGTTGTAACTATCATTTGCACCAACACAGCTGACATTGATTCACAATCACTAATGCTTCGTCAATGGACAGACTGACATTCCTGGAGTTAAATTTTCTTCTTGAAGAGTGACAGAACATGTAAAAATCTTGAGTGGTGTGTCTTAGTCATTAATCAGCAGCACAGAACCAAAACGTCTTTTCGAGGCACCTTTCTAATACAGCAGATTAATTTCCATTCCCAGAATATTTCTGTCCCAAAAGGCACAAAGGAAGGATTAAATGCAAAGACCCCCATTAGCTCTGAACTCACCTCACACAAACTCTTTATATATTCATCTGAATGACTACAATAGGCCAATACGCTCTACAGCTCGAACAGACAATCCCCTTCTAAAAGCAGCCATTCTATTTCTTAAGGAGAATAAAGGAGAACATTGAGTACAGGACAACTAATAGAGACAAGAACAATGTGAATATTGTTCACTTTCTCCACATTTTGTTAAGTTAATTTATATTTGATTAAAAACAAGCAATCAACCTACAAATGTGTGTCAATTTATGGACAGGGACATGGGCCACGATTAAGGGAGGGCTGAACAGAGCAAAATACAAAGAGGTCCTTGAAGGAAACCTGATCCAGAATGCAAAAGACTGGGGGCAACATCTTTTAGCAAAACCATGAATTGAAGCAAACAGCTAAGATAACACTAGAGTTGGGCTGGCCCAGCCAAAGCTGTACTTCAACCCCATTTAACATCTGTGAGGGGATTCGAGGATTGCAGTTTACCAACATTCCCCATCCAATCAGAATCGAAGAAAGACGGGGAGAAACTACTCAAATCCAAGTGTGCAGACTAACCAGACTATCAATCAAAAGAGATATTCCAGTTCTTTTTTTTCAATAAAATAGTACAAAACCTTTCACAAAATTTTTTGTCAAGTCGTAATTTATAGTGTATAGATTAATGGAAACAAATGCAATCAATTACAAAGTGAATAACACAACAAAAGATGTCTGTATACTTTCCAAAAGCACAGTATAATAAAACACAAAAATCTATAAAAATATATACAATTCACACTATGTGAAAAGCTTCCAATTGAGTCACACCCTCTCCCTGCTATAACAAAAACATAATACATCATAAAGTGCTAGCATAACGTTAAACATTTAGAAATATCATTAATGTAGATATCTTTAATGTAAAAATTGTCCATAACCCATTCAATGACAGTAATCACTAACATCTCTAAACAATCGCATGTACTTCAGTGGGGGAGTTTTCTTAAGAATGTTAACATGCATTGCTTGAAATACGGCTTGGAAATATAGGGGACATATTTTTCCTATAATGAAACTGGTGTTTCAAAGAATGAACTGGAATATGACAATAGCCTACGGCTTCTAACCATATTATATTTTTTGTTGTATTTATTTACATTCCTATTGTGATTTTTACATCCAGACGTACCAACAGCAGTGAGTGCATACATTTGATTTTAGTCCCCAAGGAAATAAAACCCAGAACCCAGGCAATGCCAGAGCCTTTTATTGGAAGTTATAGGAAACCAAAAATAAAGGTTTTTACACTTGGAATTAAGCTCAGGGTAAGGCTTAGGGAGTAAGATTTAGAATGAAGTTGGGTTTAAGGGGTTAGAGTAATTAAGAAAATAAAAAAATATTCAGTTTGCGTATGTATTCAGCTAGAAGTTGCAGATGGATGATTGTTTTGGGAACATCAAGGAACAGAAATTCCAGAGTATACAATTTTTTATCTGACAGGAAACCTTCTGGTACAGCAGTGGGGAGGGTAAAGGTTATCACCGGGAATATTACTATTTTTGATTACCCTAACCTCAAGATTACCCTAACCTCAAAAACACAACTTCAACCTAAAATATAAACTCTCAAATGAAGTCCTAGTTTAAAAGCCAAAAGATAAAGACAAACTGCAACATAATCTCCTTCAGTACACAAAACAATACAATCAGCAATACAATTATCCAAAGCAGAAGACCAGAAAGCTGCGTGACTGACAGCAGCCCATTCGATGTCCAAGTCGTAATTCCAATGTGAATTTGTAGAAGGGGTGAGGAAACTTCAGACAACATGAGAACCACCGCCTTGCACATAAATGCTCTTTAAATACACCCCGACTTAATAAGGCGCTAATTTTGCTGCTTCACTTTTGCTGCTTCACTTTTGCTGCTTCACTTTGGCTGACCCACTAAGCCTGGACACGGTGCCCGTGTGTTGCATCTCATGCATGCTCCATTAGCATTGAGTATCAATTAACAGAACAGTAAAGTTCTTAAGCATGTGGATCCCTCAGAGCAGCGAACACAGTGCTACACATCAGGCATTCTGTCGGCGCAGAGGACACTAGAAGGCTTTCTCATTTCCACTTCCTCTAAGGTGTTCTTTTTCCCTCAATTCCGCACTGGGGGCTCAGAAAGCCGCCAACGTACCCTGACACCCAGTGAGCCTCATGAATGTATGGATGTGTCAGGACAGCAGCATTTCTGATGACACAAAGCCCATCCTTAATGTGTTTACACACATATTCAAAACACCTCTCTCTGTTCCCATTCCTTTCTTTATTACACACCTTGATAGAATGGCTCCTCATCAGGCCCCCCCTGTTTCTATCACCACCTGGCTGGGTTGTTGCTGCAACCACATTTCAACAACACACCCTCCCATTCTCGCAGTCCTGTGTCATCGGGGCTTTCCACTTTAAGAGAGAAGATGGGTAAACAACGACCCAATAAACCTAGGATAAACTGAGTAACAGAGTGCAGGATTGGATACCCACAACACCTCTGAAACCGACAGGGAAATCTCTCAGGCAAACATTGTGTATGAATTCGGACTTTATTTTTCTCTAATGAAAAGGAAGCACGCTCCATCCCCTGACAGGGAAAGGAGCCTGTCTGTGGGATATCAGACTGCACACCTAGCACCCACTACTCACAAGTCCACCCACGCACACACCGTCTCTCAACCTCTCTCTGTCCGCCAGAATCCATCTGGCAGGCTCTCTCTTTCCCTCTGTCTCCCAGAAGAAAGTCTATACATACATGCTACATATTATCATTCCTTCTGTTCACCTTATAAACACACTCCACTTTTGCTGTTCAAAATTGTTTAACAAAACCCGCCTCTTCTTTGTTAGGGCCTAATTGGTTTATGAGCAAAAAATAAAGCAGTCTAAAAACTATGAGAAACCCCGTTGACCACTGCATCAATTACAAATCTATAAATGTGTACATTTACTTATTGAATAAATCCAACTCTGATTTGGACTACCGACTGTAGGAGCTGGTAGCTTTCCATTCTGTAAGTCTCCTTGTGTGTTGTTACTTGCGCAACTACACTCACGGACAGTCACACACTGCTGAAATGAGCCTTGAAAATAGCTAACCTCTAGCCTAAAGGGACTCATCTCTCTGTCACAACACACAGATGGATGGTCTGTTTGGGCAAAAACATCTGGCCATAATCACAGCACACACCACGAGAGAAGGGGAAGGGTGAACAAAGGCATAAAAAGCGGAGAGTCAGCAGACATTTCCCAAGGTGGTCCAGCAGTCCAAGCCGCTGACACATCCAACAACGCAGTGTGGGTCCCAAATTCAGAACCAGACCCCTTTTATTAAAGCACACTCTCCCCGGTATCCATTGTCTCTACTGGAATAATTCATGGGTCTGGGCCGCAGGAATAGAGAGGAGGATTGCCAACACGAACAGGGAATTTGAACTGAGAAAACGCTGACTAAAGCGGCCTACGGTCTACGGTGAGCAGCTGAGAAGTACACAGACCGGAAGGATAAGCTGAACAGTAGAGGATATGACTTCCTATAGGCAGGGGACTAATGGGAAGTCGGAAATTAATAAGACACGTCGCAAAAGATACATACTGTGGACAGAAACCCTCTGGGGGAAAGGCTAATGTGAGGTTGGAGGTAGACCAGTAGTATGGCGGTAAGAGCATTAGAAGGCCATAATCTCAGAACCCACCGATGCTTGCGTAAGAAATGACAGAGGAGTCTGCTGCTATTGCTAACGGCCCAAGTGAAAATGATACCCAGGGCTGATGCTGACATGGGTCAATAATCTGCTGTGTCGGTAATGATGTGTGGGCATTCGGGATGCTGGGAACGACACTGCTTCCCTGCACACACAAGCGTCAATGTGATGGGACCGAGAATGGGCAGGGTTTCTCACTTCAGAGATCCTCGGTGATGACAGCCGTAACGGAAAACGGACACAGCGGCAGTGTTCCAGGCCCTGGAGGGGATTTTATTAACAGCAGTGGCAGAGAGAAGATGGAAACAAAACTGAAAAATACAAACTGCTCGGGTATTGTGACTGGGTGTCACACTATTTTTTCCTTCCTCTGCTGCCCAGGGCTGCTTTTCTGGGGCCCTTCTAGCCTCCCTCGACGAGGCATGATTTGGGGGCAGGTTCGCCTCATCAACGGGTGGTAGACGAGCTGCATTCAAGGACCCCGTTTTGCAGCCCTGGGCCAAGGGGTTCTCCCTGGGGTGTTAGCCTGAGGCAGACACAGGAGAGGGCGCCACACAGCCTGAGGGGGGAAAAGGCTGCAATATTCTCCGCTGGAGTAATGATACAGGATAATAGCACTGACAAACACCAGCAGGTGGGAGAGTATGAGAAAGAAAAAAGAACGATAGGAGATAGAAAGGAGGAAAATAGTATGTAGTAGAAAGAATGTGACAGAGAACAGAGACATGAAGAGAAGCACAATAGACAGGGTGAAAAGTTGGACGGAAAGAGAGAACTGTGGAGAAGAATACAATGACAGACAATCACAGGGACATAGACAATAAAAGAGAGAAAAGAGAGAGAAAAAGAAAAACAGAAAGAAAGAAACAAGGAGAGAAACACAGAGATACGATGAGTAGAAAGAGGGAAAGAGAGAGATGGAGAAAGTATGTGACAGAAAACACATCTCTGACACCACTCAATAACAGTGACTGATCCCACCCATGGAGTGCTAGGCACCGCTAGAACGCTACGTCCACCTGGAACAGCGTGGCAGCCGGCTCTAGTCTCCCAGGTAGGGCGTGTTTGCGACAGCCAGGTAGAGAGTGTTCACTCTAGAGTGGTAGAGTTGTCAATCGGCTTAACTCAACATCCAGTTGAACCAAATTCACTCCCAGACACATGAGGCAAAAGACAGCCATGACAGATGTTTGATTTCCCCATGTCTGAGAGGGATGTTAAACGAAGCCTGGGCCCACAGAGTGAAAACCAGACTGTTCTCATGATTCAGCATCAACCGTGACTGTTTGACAGAGTATGTTAAGGAATGAGTGGTGGAGACTTCAATGACTCCAAGAAACATAGACAAGGTCTACAGAACTACAGAGGAATATAACACAGCGCAATAACAATATGTTTCCTATTAAACACAGAGTAGAACTGGCTGGTTTGACATTCCTCTCACACCGATGGGGGCGTCTTAAGTCAGGATGGTAAATGTGGGCATGTGAACACAGTCCGCAGTCTAAATATGTTTTACATACATTTTGTTTGTAGTTTAACAGACACATATCCAAAGTGTATTAAGGGTTGAGGTTTACAGTGTTGGTCAAAGACTGGAGACAATTATTTTGTGGGGACAAACTTTATAACTTTCAATTACTGGTCAGATGCTCAAACCACTAGGCTCTCTTCTTCTGGGTTTAATGCAATTATTTTGTTTCCTTCTGGTTTTATTTGTAACTGTGTAATGCATGGGTCACCAAACTAAGGGCCGCGGGCCGAGTAATGCCCGCCACCTCCCTTCGACTGGCCCCCCAACCCCTCTGCCCTCCACTACTTGAACCGGCAATCCCCAAAAGATCCAGCAGTGACAGACAACGCACGCGCAGAGAACTACTTGGTTACCATCGTAACCTCAGTTACCATCGTACCCTCAGTTACCTCAGAACTGTCACTGTCAGACAGCAAAATGGCTAGCGTTAAACGAAAAGTTGATAGAGAGTGCAGAGTTTTCAAAGAACAGTGGACCAACGATAATTTTTTTGTTGTGTAAGGACCGCGCATTTTGCATTATATGTAAAGAAAGTGTGGCGGTTTTCAAAGAATATAATCTGCGTCGTCATCACGAAACCCGCCACAAAGAGTATGCTAGCTTGCGAGGGCAAGCAAAAGAAGACAGGATTCGGAGGATGAAAGGCGGACTGGCTGCACAACAGAATGTATTCCTTCGCCAAACTCAGGTCAACCAGGCTGCTGTCCGAGCTAGCTATAAGGTAGCTCACCAACTAGCTACCCACGGAAAGCCGTTTACTGACGGCTTTTCGCCGTTTCTATGACCCGCTACCCGAAAACAACACCTTCCTGCAGTCTAAAGGTGAAACGGTACGAGAGCTGAATTTACCTATACCTATAATTTATAATTTTTCACTCACCTTTGCCAGTGTCAATCACCTCAACAAGGCAGATGTTTCTTACCTTGACAGCTTTGATATTATTTTTATTCTAAAATAAATAAATGGAATATCTGTGGTATTTCAAATTACAACAAAGTGTGAAGACTTGATTACTACTTTTGCAAACAACTAGTAAAGATAAGCCAACATGGCTGTGCCAGGCTAGTAATCTCTACTACACAATGAGGCCTGCTGGTGGTACGTTTGGTCTTGGTCATACAATTCTATGTTATATAGCTGACCCGGCCCAGGCCCCCTTATCACAGTCAGGAACAATAATGTGGCCCCCAGAGAAAAAAGTTTGGTGACCCGTGGTGTAATGTAAGCGGCATGATGTTAGGGTGTGGACCATCTGCATTATTCCCGGGAAGAAGAGCATATGTACAGGTGTATTACGGACTGGAGATTGTGGTGACACAGATTGAACACACCACTGACCTCAGGAAAACAACTCTGCATCTTTATGGGTTTTACACTCCATTACCAAGTCAAAGCAGTCAGTCCCCAAACACCTCTGTGCTCCACACATTCAACTGCCAGGGCTGGCTGACAGCCACTTATCAGACCAATTATGACTGCTGAGATTAAGCTCCCTCAAGTTCTGAAAGAAACATTATTTAAATGATATACAACATCTGCTTTGACAACAGAAATGGGGACACAAGCAATGAATGCTTGACGTGTGAAGAATAGAGACACCTCTAAATATCTTCTCACAAAACATGCAAACATGTATTTCAGCAGAAATCTCTGAATAACGTTCCCATTTTATTGCGCCTAGCTGTAACAAAAATCACACGTAACAGATTGCCTCCTATTATATTTCTACCTCAATTCTCTGAAGAATTATTGTTCCATTTCTATTGCATTCATGTTGGCTACAATCAATAAAATATCCTTAGAGGGAGGCAATAGGTACAGAGAATCATCTCCATTCTTATTTCCAATTAGGAAATAGGAGAAAAGGGAAAAGGGCTCAGGCTATCAATTACAAACTAGAAGAACATTTGCGATGTGTGCAAGTTGGCTTGCATTCCATGACCAAAAATGCACCTCTTAAAGGAATAGTTTGACATATATTTTGGCAGAAATTCAACAAGCCCTTATTCCAAATTCATAAATTCAAATAGTCCTGAGCCACAAAAGCTGCATTGCAAGTGGAAACAAACATAAAAAATCACAAGATTGTTGCACTTGTGTCAACTCTTTTCACTGCACGACAAACAGCCGTCAGAAATTAAGTCACTTTAAACTGGATCTAGGGAACTGTAGCCACAACTTTAGCCACAACTTTAGCCACTACTTTAGCCACTACTTTAGCCACTACTTTAACCACTACTTTAGCCACTACTTTAGACACTACTTTAGACACTACTTTAGCCACTACTTTAGCCACTACTTTAGCCACTACTTTAGCCACTACTTTAGCCACTACTTTAGCCACTAATTTAGCCACTATAAACAGCCCCAATTATTTGTCAATGATGTCTTTGGGAGCTTGCAAATGCCAAATGGTTGTTTACAAAGTAACATACATGGTTACGCTGCCACTTGCTGAATGAAACGCAGATCAATAACATTTGTAAACAAAATCAACCTATAAACATAGGAATGATCAGTTTATTTGCAATTATATGTAGGTAGCCAAAAATCTAAATACAGCCCAAGTTGAGAGGATTACTGAAGACAACCTTGTGGTTGCTATTAGAGCGGCCAACCATGTTTCCCACTGGAAATTCATTTGGACAATATTTAAAAGAACAACCTAACTTTGTAGGGGTCATGCACTTTAGAAGAGAAAACAGATCAAAGTTCCAGCACACCAAGACTTCTAAGATTGTGGCTTAAACCACTGTGCCCCTTGAGAAAGGCTAAGCCACTCATTTCCCCATCAGATAACAATGATTTCCTGCATAAGTATTTGCAAACTGCCATAATAGTCACGTTCTCAACACAGAACCTTTACTGATCCTGGACAGAGGTGAAAAGACCCATCTTGCACTGCTTTTATTTCCCTCCCTGCAGACTGCTGGGGGGAAACAAAACGGTCAAGGTCAAGTGACTCGGGCCACATCCACTGTGCAGACAGTTGGTGCATCTAGGTACCGGATCCAAAATTAGCCAAGAACACCAGCGATGTTCCACAGATGCCTGGAATGCTGGCAGATAAAGGCCCGGGAGAGCTGGTGGATAATGAAGTGGGATGCACCTCTATTTATAGACTGGCTCGTAAAGTGTGGCCCTAGCACCTTAGTAAAGGACCCATCACCCCAGCTGACTAGTATATGTAGTGATGGATGGTCTGAGCAGGTGAATCAACAGGGTGGTTAACTGATCCAGCATAGTGTGGAAAAACAAGCGTGCCAAAGAATTTTCATCAGGCTCTTAGCATAGCTTTTTGCTTGTTGCTAGCTTATAAATATCCCCAAAATACAGACTCAAGTACTTAATTTTAACAACAGGCAGTTTGTATCAAAAAGAAAATGCCAAACTCCAATTATCTCAGCGTCCTTCACAGAGTGAAATCTTCCTCCTCTTTAAAAAAAAACACTAACTTGTAAAACATTTTTTTTTAAATAAGTTAATCTTCTAAATTAATGATTCCCCCCCAAGGGCCAAGCTAAATGCTTGTTAGAAGACCTGCTTTATTTCCTGGGTTACAGGCTTTAAAAGACCCAGAACAGGTGAAGCATTGAAAGCATGAGCTCCATTTCAGCGAAACACGTCAATTGAAACAATCAGGTTTTCAGTCCTAGAAGTAAAAACACAAACCATGTCGATTAATGGGAAAGAGCGGCTTCCTTTGGCCAATCCTCGCACAGCAGGCTCTTTATACAGCGGAGGATATGAAAGAGATCAGCCATGAAAGAGCCTCAGTCTGGACTTGCCTCTGGTCTGGTCAGGACATTTGAAAGGGTTTATTCGTTCAGACTACGCACACACAAACCACACATATTATGCAAACATACATACACAAATGCTACTATAAGCCCATGCACAAGTGTGTGTAAAACAGGTAAACTATGTGAGTAGGAGCAAGATTGTGGACTAAAGTATTACCCACTAGGATCCAGCCTAAAATGCACTGAGGTCCGGTAAAACTAAATACTGAATCCTACTTGAAGCATTCCACCGACTTGAGAACTAGCAGGTTTCTAGGATTCACGTGATTGGTGAAAGACACAATTGACTACCCTCTGGTGAAAGAATGTGAAAGTTCTAAGCTTCAAATCAAAAGTTTGTTGACTTGTGACATGATATAATTTGGTCCAGATCAGTTACAGCACACCAGGTCCAGAAATACCTCAACATTTGGGTCAATTTTAAAGATGTACACTACCTAGAAGGTAAAGGGTCTTTTACAAATATATTTAAATTGTTTCACAAATGCATAGAATAAAAAAAATAAAGAATGACTATTGAAGGGACTTGACATAAGGCATATTGTAATTGTCAAATAACCAGGGCACTGGCAGACACATAGGCACTGGCAGACACAGGGGTGTAAGGGAACCACCAGACCCACATGGACACCGTAGTCCTGCCCTGTTAAGGCCATCATGTCCCTCCGGCTGCGGACAAACATGCTCCTCCTCAGTCCAGGCTTTGTTGACCACTTCAGGGGTTGCTGGTGCCAGAGCCACTTGCTGCCACCCCACCTCATTCAGATCCCACTTTCCCAACGGCTGCCACATCCTTCACTAATAAAAGCTCCTGCTGACACCTCTCAGGTCCCCTCAATATCAATTTGTAAGTAAATAAACACAGAAGTAAGACACACAGCAAAACCTCTGCAGGGAATTAGAGTATATTAAAGCAATTCCCCTCTAATATAAAGTGTGTTACAGGCATGCGCCAAGCTGGCGGTGCTTTTCGGGCCCTGTGGCCTGACTTTTGCTGGCCATCTTTGGTGAAGGCCATCTATATGAGGCTTTGCAGCATCCACAAGAGCCTCAAGAAACAGGGCAAGGGAGCCCTGAATAAGATTATATGGAGCCTAAACAGCATTCAGTAGGGATTACAGGAAGATAGAAGACAGATGGTTTAAAGCACTGGGGCTGTGAGTCAGGACACAATTCTTCTGATTATTGCTCTGAACCAAACCCAAAATGTTTAATGAAATACCTGAAAACAGAGTTTTACAACATTATAAAACGTGCCATTGCTCCTCCCATACTGACACGTTCTTTGCATGGATTGCACACTGCCTTCCCTGGTGTGGGTGGAGTTGCAATACTTACTGCACATTTAGGCCTTTTCTGTGGTGCATCCATCTGCAGTCAAAGGGGGCTTTGAAAGAGAACATTAACAGTGGCTAAACTAAACTCTGCTTAAATGATCATAGCAACAAGCTTTACTTGTTACAACAAAAGAGCTTTGGAAAGCCTTTGTGTTTGAGTTTTTTCATTCTATGAATATTATGTTAACTTGTAATAACAGGGAACCTATTATTGGCAATAGGGTATTATTTTTGGCAAAGTATTTCTGCTATTGTGTCATAGTTGCAATGCTAAGTGACGGGCAAAGAAATAAGGTTAGTCAATGGTCTTCGCTAGCAAGCCGGCTAAATTAACCGCTGTTCAACAACTTGGTAATGTTACAATAACTAAGCCAATAGCCAGGCCAATAATCGGTCAAACCATTGTGGTGACATAATATGGATTGATGAACAAATGGCCTAGAATTACCCTTCAAATATTTCTGTTAGCTAGCTTGCTGTCCACCTGTTCTGCTAACATTAGAGTCCCCACTGGTCGGCCCGCCAAGGAGGATGTCTCTCAATTCTACTGCATCTAAATAGACATGCAGGTCTCCAACATAGAAAATTGCTAAGAAATACCAGTGGGTGTTAAGATGGCAGCGATGTGACTAAATGTAGGCAGAGTCATCAGAGTGTTTATGAAGAGCTGTTAAAGTGTGTTACTGTCTGGAGCGCAGTTAAGTGTGTGTGTGTGTGGTAACACGTAGGCTTTGAGAGGCCTGACTAATCTGAGCTTTCAGTGTCCATGGCGTCATTGGAGTCCGTGGTGATAGGTATCTGATGAATGACATAAGCACTCACACACACCAGCATACATAAAAAGCACAAACATGGAAAACGCATCAACACACAAGCAATGTCGCCTAAACTGACGTGTTACCCTTGAACATACACCTCAAACAAACGCACATGCTTACAGACACGCATACAGTTCTGTTGACTTATTATGCATGACATCTTTGGGGTAAAATAGGCTTGAATCAACCATAGAAACCACTCAGCTGTTATTTCTATATTATGTCTTAGCAGCTTTGCTACTGAGCTGTATATTGACAATGATGAAAGCCATAGTCAAAGTGATTGCAGGGGTGAGATCTCTTGGTCGTATGTTTAGTGAGAAAATATAAATTTCACACGCAACAGATTTAAAGCAATGTCTTAACGCTCCACTCTTTAGCACAGGAAGCCAGATGCTGTCAAGAAAAAGTAAAAGACACAAAAAACACACCACAGAATGAGTTATATCATGTGGAACATCTCATTTCAAATATTTTCCAACAACTGAACAAAGATGTCACTTTGTGAAATAGAGGTGACTAACAGCCTGTACCCAGACTACCAACGGGATTAAGGACATTTCAAAAGAAAGCACTAATGAAGGTTAACAAGCTGCAGAGAGGAGTACAAATCACTAAACATTCCTCTTCCCGAGGTCTGGTAAAAGGTAATCTATTCCCAGATGAAGATGTGACATTTTCAAATGATTTTAAATTCTTTCAGCGGTGCAGCATTTGTCCTTGCTTCCTTAAGCAAACAACCCCGACACACACAGGCACACATGTCGTAACATAACATGAATCAATCCATTAAGTTGGTAGAACAGAGCAGGTCGTCACTGCTACACGGTTCATCTTGTGTAAGTTCTTGACGAGAAAATCACAGGTTATTTTCTTCAGATCCTGTTGAGCCTCCTCCTACAAGCGCAGGTAGGCTTCCAGGGTTTGGTGACAAGAGATTCCAGGCTAGAATAATGTAATCAGTGTTCATTATATCAGTGACACGGGGAGAATTCATCCTTAGACCCCTTTGTCATTCCTACATGCCTCAGGGGATTCACTGAAGGTTAATTTATGCAAATCTCCCATCCACTCATCTCAATTCCATTAAACTAAACTAATGAATCTTTGCTTTGCTGTCTATTCAGCTTACTACTGTCAAAGGCCCACATCAGTTCAACAGGAACACTGTTGCATTGGGTGAAATCTGACAGAGCATGCACCGATAGCACACTTACTGATAAGGTCATTCCAAGTCCTATTTATACCAGGGTGCTTCTGGCATAACAACCTTCTGATGCACTGGGTTTGTTTCCATATGATAGCTAATGGCACCTACCTGTTGTCTTAGGTCTGAATTAGTCCCAGATTGGAAAGGAACAACGATAATCAGGTGTTTAATGTCTCTTTCTAATCTGTCCAATTGGTCAACATAGAAGGTGCCCATTTAGTGAAGTATGGAGCTTAGGGTTTTGGGTTTGGTTCACACAGATGCAATCAAAACTGTAAGACCTGAGCATCTGCTGAATGCCGTAACATGTAAGTTGTTCCCAACCCTTGGTAGTTACTGGGGCCGGAGTGACCCAGGTGTACCCCCTCTTACCCCCACATATTCTACCAGGTGTACCCCCTTTTACCCCCCACATATTCTACCAGGTGTACCCCCTCTTACCCCCACATATTCTACCAGGTGTACCCCCTCTTACCCCCACATATTCTACCAGGTGTACCCCCTCTTACCCCCACATATTCTACCAGATGTACCCCCTCTTACCCCCACATATTCTACCAGGTGTACCCCCTCTTACCCCCACATATTCTACCAGAAAGTCAATAATCTGGTCTGCACAGAAAAAAAGTATGAAAATTATTGACCGTTAGCCGATATTCACATACTGTACCTCAATTGGCAGATGTCAATGTTTTAATTTCTGTACCTCTGTACCCTGGCATAAATTGAGTAAAAACATTTGGTTTCTTAATATGCTTCCTATTTTAACAAATGTACATTCAATCAAACAAATGCTATATTTCTATACATTTTAAAAGAAGTCTGAGAAACAAATTATTTCCTTTCTGTAATTATACAATGCCTGGATATACATGCAGTAGCCTAAATAAGCTAGGTAAAGTTTTTGAATCTAATAAATTGCTTTACCAAATGCCGTTGCTGGTCAGATAATTATTTGCTAATTACTGTAGTGACATAGTTTGGAGCCTTAGAAGCACTTGGGTCTCTAGGCAGAGCATCAAGTTAACTTTTAGGTTCACACGCAAATGTCCCAGGTAGATTCCAAATCTCCCAGACACTCATTTTGACCGGCAACCCCATCCCTTTACACCATAAAATACAGACCCAAGTAATATGCTAGTTCAGACCGCCCCCAGGTAGGACTGTGGTGAGCCAGGGAGAGTGCATCAACACTTATTTATGGGCCAAGTGTAGATAACTGCACTGCTCCAAGAGAAAAACACAAAAATCGCACCTCGGGTCTCCATGACCAAAATATATTAAAGATCAAAATCCTGACTGTGCATTGTGTAATTTGTTTAGAGCAAAACGATGGAAAAATGGTGAACGGAAACAATCTCAGACCTGGATCAGGGCATCAGTGAGCTCCAGGACAGTCTGTGACGCTACTTGGCGGTGTCGGATGCACCGATACTTGACGCCCCAGAGGTACTCACCAGGAGGAACACAGTGCCCACTGCTCCAGCGCCAGCCTAATAGCAGTCATGGTTTCACTGGTTAGCACATGAAGGTCTATGCAACCCTCCAAGGATATGCCTCACACCATTTTCACTGACCCACATCCAAACCGGTTATGCTGGATGATGTTGCAGGCAGCACAGCGTTCAGACCGTCTCCAGACACTTGAGCATCTGTCACGCGTGCACAGTGTGATCTGTGTAGAGAACAGGGTGCCAATGGCGGATCTGTCAAATCTGGAGTTCTCTGGTGAAAGCCAATCAAGCTGCCTGATGCCGGGCTGTGAACACCGGTCCCACAAGCGGTGTATGTTGTTGACAGTTTGTTCAGAAACATGCAGGAGGACATTTTGTAGTGCTTTGGCACTGCTCCTGCTCTTCCTCGCACAAAAGGGCACATTGCTACGGCCCCGTCCAGCACTTGTCTTGTAATGGCCCGTCTCGCAATATCTCCTCCTACTGGATGACACAGAAAACCTCTTTGTGACGACACGTATGGATGTGCCATCCTGGAGGAGCTGGACTCCCTGAGCCACCTGAATGGGCTGCAGGTACCGCCTCATGCTACTGTCAGTGACATGGACACAGCAAAACGCAAAACTAGAGCAGAATCAGTCAGGAAGGAAGAGAGAGAGCAATTGTCTGTGGCCACCTCCTGTAATTACTGTCCCTTGCCAGAGTCGATACCCGGTGTAGCGCCTTGCGGTCTACATCTTAATCTTCACAACACAACTTTTCCAGCATCATATGTATTGATGAATCACTGAGACATAGGCATTACGAATGATTGTGTAATCCCTACGTATAAAAAATAATACAAATAAATAGTAAAGTAATAATTAAGAGAGTTAATTGGTCAATAAGCTTACTTAACACACTCCAAATGTTAATTAAGCAAAGACCCCAAACGGCATTTCATAACAGTGGATTTATATCAAAGGCCTTTCCACAGGGCTGCCTTTCTGAAGAATTTCTACATGTCATTAAATGTTTTGCCTATAATTGGCCTACATTGATTGCAGGACAATATATCAGTGCACCTCCATCAATAATCGTGTGGGACTTCAAGTACTCCCTGTAGATATAAGTACTGGTTGGGAGCCACTGACAGTAAAATCTTCTCATCTCCCTCTGGACTTCTCTGCTGCAAGACTATTATAGAATGCAGTCATACTCATCTGATCATGATATCAAAGCATGCAACAATTAAGCTGTCGTACAGACAGACCTAGAATGTAACAACACGTCTCGCATCACTACAGCATGTTATACTTCAGCATTATGGTAAACAGATGCTGTTATGAAAATGCCTCTGCAAAGGGCTATGCTGTCATTATAATTGTCAGTAAAGCCCTTGCCAGTCTGTTTCAGATGGTTTACAGCTAATGGCAAACTGCCTCTCTGGTCCCATCGGCAGGCTAATGTAAGAGGAACCAGAGTTGGGCAGAAGAGTAAACCCTCACCGCCCAGCTGGCTGGGATGTGCTTTCACAGAGGCAGGCTGTGGCACTCGACTCTGGCAGCAGGACTTCATAACACTGGTGATCACCAAGTGGCGGTCTATTATCTGCAGAGGTTCAGGACGACATTCTCAGCTGTGAAGAATTGGTCAAATACACCCCACTTCTTATTTGCTCTAATCGGTAACATCGCTCCGGAGTTCACCAATTGGAGAGCTGGAAGAACAGCTAGAGTATGTAGTCCCCTTGGCAGACAGTGTGGTAATTCACGATGAACAGTCTGTAATACCAGCTGGAGGAATTGAAGCACGGCCCATTACAGTCCGGTGACAGACAGTATTTAAGGGAAAGCTGGGTGCTTTAAGTGCCAAGAGCTTTGTTGGGTCAGGAAATACCGCCCCAATTTAGACTAAGCTGAACCAGCCTCAGTTGTGCAGTGAATCTTTTAAAAGACAGAGCCATAGATCGCCAACAAAATGTCTCTGAATGGGTCTTGATGACATTCTTGTTGTTGTCTTCCTCCCTCAGTTGGTCAGAAGTTGGTCTTGGGAGGTCAATAAATAAAGACTGCTCTTAATCCTCTGTCGTCTGTTTCGGATCAATTCAGGGGAATTGCTTCCAAACATCCTGTAGTGGAGAGCAGGAGGCCAAAGAGAAACAGAAGCCGTGACAGGTTTTGATTGGCACTAGCAGAATCTCTAATTTAGAGGAATTCAATAGTCAACAGGTGTCCTGGCAATCAGCTTGGCACAATGAAGTGTAATATCTAAGCAGTAACTAGAACGTTACACTCGAAATAGCCTGGCATTAGCAGTAAAGAATAACGCAGGCATTTGAATTCATGCCCAATGCAACTTGAACCTCCTTGTAAGACAAAGCTTCATGAATTTTATAAAGTTTAGCAGGCACCTTAAACTACTTCTTTTTAAGTCTCAACGTCTGGGAATCTGTAATTTTTCAATCTCATGCATCTGTAACAATTTCAGATCTCTCGATTTGTCTTCCCAATTTCTTTATGTCCTGCCCTTTTCCAGGCTCTGGTTTATACCATTATGTAGTATACTCTGCCTCAACGTGTTTATTCCTCAAGAAGAAAAGGCGGTTTGTTTCACTCCATAGATTTCATAGTGTATTTACATTCATTTGATTGAAAAATGCGAGGCTTGAAAAGCAGTGTGGATCCAGGCTGTGCTAAAGCCAACCCTAGATTTCCTCCAAATCTGTGATCTGTTTTTCTCCATTGCTGGTACATTTATTCCTATTAAAATTAATCACTGTGTAATCCATGTGTGTGAGTGGGAAGACGATGAATGTGCAGTAAAGAAAGCTGGTTAACTGCAAGCCGTGGTTTCAGCTCATCTCATAGAAGTGTGTGTGGATTTGTTATGTGCATGAATGTGTCAGAACGCAGCAAGTGTGTGAGCAACCCAGATCTGTTAGGGACATGGACGTGCAACTCCAGTCCTTAGGGGCAGGAGTTGTTCCACACTTCCTTAGCAAACACGGCTGATTGAACTCACGAAAGGTGAATACAGGTCTCTGCTGGGTTAGCTTTGGTCTGAGGCAAAACTCTGGATCTAATCATTCAGGCCGCAGAAGACTGGTGTGGCCCATCTCTCTTTTAGAAGGGAAGTCAAATGACAACAGAGCCGTCTAATTACCTTAATAATATTCAGGGATAAAGTTGAGGCTCCCACACAACAATGCAACAACTTAACTTCAACAGTACTGACTGCATAATGTCTAACGATGCCAGATCAAAGGGGATCTGAAGAATTATACATGGTCCCATCAATCTAAAGTGATTCACCGGCAATCCATAAAAAAAAACTTAATCACACACAATCTACTTAGATAACAATTTTTGACATGAGACAAGCTTCCAATGCACTTGTTATTCCCTAGTACATAAAGTGTTTTATACAGAGAATCTGATGAAATCCCTTATTCCCCAATGAGTTAATTAATACTTTGAAAGTAGGATTCTCTGGCGGTTGGGTTTAGGCCAAGTTTGCCCCTTCTGAGTCATCAGCTTTTTTGGCACTTCTCTCCAATCCACCAACAGAAGCTCTGTTCACTTCTCTTTGTCCCAATAGTGAGAGTTAGTCCATGTGATGGAATTGGTCTCCACAAAAATCAGCCCCCTGAGTGACAGAACAAGGAAGAGATATCACTGCTTTAGTTCCCAAACCCCTCTTTCAAACTGAGAGGCTTTCTCCTTTGAAGCTATTTCAGGATACCATTACAAGCCAGAAGAGAAGAATCGCCACATGCCTGCTTTTCATTCTCCATGAGAATTTAGGCTTTCGGCTCTAGTCCAGTATAGAAGACGATGTCACTGGCAGAACTGATGCTGATAACTCATCTACACGGAAGGGAACACATAATCATCAAAGTATAACAAAAATGAATTACACTTCAGGGATATCAATCTGTTCAATCAAGTATAAGTGTTTGTTTTTCACTGTCAACTGTTTTGGTGCAAATGATAGTGACAACAGGTGCACTGTTGAGGCAACAGCAAGACAACCCTAGAAAAGGGAATGGTTTTGTGGTGGCCACAAACATCTGGTCTCCCCTTATCCTTCCTGACTGATTCTTCTCTAGTCCTTGTCACTACTGACTCATTATCACTACAGACTTGCTTACAACAAAAACAAATTTCTAAAACCGCAAAACAAAATGCAAACAGACAAAACTTAAAAACCAAAAGCAAGCATTATAGAAAAATAATAAAAAGCACTGCCTTATAACACAAATGAGGTGCATGACATAGTGCTGACATGGAGGACTCCAATACGACTTGGGCAGCATGACATTGTGCTGACATGGAGGACTCCAATACGACTTGGGCAGCATGACATAGTGCTAACATGGAGGACTCCAGTACGACTTGGGCAGCATGACATAGTGCTGACATGGAGGACTCCAATACGACTTGGGCAGCATGACATAGTGCTGACATGGAGGACTCCAGTACGACTTGGGCAGCATGACATAGTGCTGACATGGAGGACTCCAGTACGACTTGGGCAGCATGACATAGTGCTGACATGGAGGACTCCAATACGACTTGGGCAGCATGAGGCGATACCAGCCGGCCACCCGGGTTACACAGGTAGTCCAGCTGCTCCTGGATGGCACGTCCGGGCAACAACTAGAAGGTTTGATGTGTGGCCCAGTACAGTCTCAAGAGCATAGAGGAGATGCCAGGAGATATGCAGTACCACGAGCTGGATAGGACCGTAAGAGGGCATCAACCCAGTGGCAGGACCAGTGTATCTGCTCCTTTGTTTAAGGAAGAACAGGAGGAGCACTGCCAGAAACAACAATTTCTAAAACAGACTACAGCCCAGCACCGTGCAGCATGATTGGCCTTTGCCAGAGAAAACCAGAACTGGCAGGTCCACCATTTGCACCAAATTTACTTCACAGATGAGAGCAGGTTCATACTAGCATGTGAAAGAGCCATGGTGAACGTTATACTGCCTGCCACATCATCCAGCATGACCGGTTTGGCGGTGTGTCAGTGATGGTCTGGGGAGGCCTTTCCATGGAGGGTTGCACAGACCTTCATGTCTAGTCAGGGGACTCTGACTGCTATTTGGTACTGGAATGAAATCCTCAGAACCATCGTCAGACCTTATGCTGGTCTGGCGTTCAGGAGCTCACTGATGCCCTGATCCAGGTCTAGGAGGAGATCCCCCAGGACTCCATCTGCCATCTCATTACAAGACCAGACGTTGTTGGGAGCACATACAGGCACACTACAAACTACTGAGTCACATTATGAGATGCCGCAGTGAAATTCACGCAAGTTTGAACAGCCTGTGATTGTTTACTTTGATTTTAGGTGGGAATTTGTACTTAAGAACATACCACAAGCCACAGTTTGTCTAATTTTTGTAGACATTTAAACCATCAAATTAGTACCTTTTGCATTTACAAAGATTTTGAATGTTGTCAAGGAGGGCGGTCTCATGTGTTACGAAGCAGAGGACAGTGAGTTTGCACCCAATGAAGTGTCAGCGAAGGAGGCTTACCTAAGTACCTGCCATGCTTGTTTAACCACAGCCATGAATGTTGACTGGCAAGATATACCCAATGTTGTCTTTTAACCAACCAAACTTATTTGAATGTAACAGTTCTTATAGGTATGACTTTAACATTATATCAAGTTTGCAGAATGTTTTCCAATACCTGTATATCTGTGGGATTGTCCAAGTAGACATCAAGACATTTTGATAAACAAATGGATAAAAGGTAAAGACATTAGCTAGTGCCTCTGGCACCTTTCTGCTGCCTCTCCACCAGGCATGTTGGCATGGCATTGTGTCATGCAATCCAAAAGCGCTAATTTATATTTGGCTGACTAATGCGTTGTTTTTTCACTCAGATATTGCTAATGTTGCCATTGATGGCAAAGCAGGTTTTAGCACCACAGAATAAATTATTTACCAGATCAGGAAAGGATTTCTGTTTAAAAGCCAAAGGAGAAATCACAGTGAGGGACATTAAGACTTTGATACCAAGGCATCAATACAGCAAACGGTTGAGCTACGCCATGTGAACTCAGGGCCACAGCTCCACTTCATGTGGGCTGGGAAATGGGAAACAGAAAGGAGGTAGAGGACATGGTAGATGGGGTTTAGTCAAGTGGAAACCCACTGAACACACTATGGCCATGATCATTTATTCAGAGGTCTTGAGTTTCCACCCAAGCTTCCGGAAACAAACTAAGCTCTGAGTCATTCTGGGGGGAGAAAGAGAAAGACAACCAGGGATATTGAATCATCCTTCTAAATCTGACCCCTGGCGCCACCCTTACAGCTATTGCACCACAGCCAAGAGGAATTGTGTCAAAGGTAAGATGGTGAATCAGCTCTGTACCAGAATAAAGTTGAAGTAGCAGCAGTTTTTTTGCCCATTTTCAACTTCAAAAGAAGTGAAAGTAGTTCCTCGCCCATTTCCAATGTCAATAATTCAGATGGAAGCTCCATCCCCATGTCTATCCGGTGAACTTGAAGGGAATCAAGAATCACTTTCAGAGTGGCTTTCTTCAAAAAGCACAGCTTGCGGATCCAAAACACAAAAGTTCCTGCAGTAAGTAAAAACAACAAACACAAGAGTATAGGTTTTCAGATTGGTTTAGCCTGAGCAGGCCATTCTAAACTCTCTTTAGCAATCAGCTATGTGTTTGATCCCTGAGCTCAGTTTTTCTACTCCAATAGTAGAATATCCAAGTAAAGGACATAGTGTGGCCTGACAGAGCCGGGTTGAATGAGGCCCGATATGCATTCACAGCTATTTGCATTTCCCTTGTCTCTGCTAGCGAGTTTGTGAAAAGAGGGGGAAATAATTCTGACAAATAACACAGAGAAGCACATAACATTCTTACACACAAGCTCCCCTTGTGAAGTTTATGAGTCGTGTCAATGGAAACAATTGAACTGAGACGGGAAACGACCTTTCGAGGCAGGAAATGGACAGGTCACACAGACCATTACAGCAGTATTGATCAAGGACCAGTAACATGGTCATAAATCACCATGTATCAGCTTTATGACAGGCAACCGAGCCTGCCGGGCCCTTTCAGAGACGGGTCGGGCCCTTTCAGAGACGGGCCGGGCCCTTTCAGAGACGGGCCGGGCCCTTTCAGAGACGGGCCGAGCAGGGATCCTCAGACATAAACGCCATAACAGGAACCCATGATTATTAAATTAACTGAGTTGATGAAAGCACTACTGCATCAACTGGTTCTGTAAGGTCTAAAGTAGATATGGGGAAACAATTATATTACATTGCATACCTGAATACACATTCCATTTATATTGGTGATGACAATAGAGGCAGAAGATATGCTTTTCAGGCACATCCAGTGGAGTTGATTAGATTCAGATTCTGAGCATTTTAATACAGGGCCCAAAAAAACCTATTTAATGTTTTATTTTTTTTAAATATGTAACTGCCCTTACAGTAGATAGTGCAGTGTCCAAAGTTGCTCTTTTGAAGCTCCAAGCTAACCAAATTTATACCTAAAAGATCCTGGCTGGGATTTCTGGAACTAACAAAATATAGTTTTGAACCACGCACTTTGGGCTGGATATCAAAAACATTGCATATATTTTCATGATATACAAGTGAACCCAATATCATACCCCAGTTAGTAATGAGATACCAAATATAAAAGCAAGTGCAAAATGCAGCACATACATTGTATACAATATCCGGGGACCCTTTTTAAGTCAACAGCGCCAATTTTCCAACTAGTGGAGAAAAATACAGGCTAAGTCTTTAACGGTGCTGATAGCTGTCAAATGGCAAAGATGATGTGATGATGAAACTTGAACAAACCATATAATCCTGTTATGATTCAGTACACAAATTAGAATCTCTCCCACACACTGGTTAGAGTATGTAAGGAAAATAACAAATGCTTAATACTTTGTATGAGTTTATTTTTCACCAAACAAAAGAAGGTCAGGTGTTTGGCGCATTTTATTTTTAGATACTAAAAAGCAAACGGCACAGAAAGGAGAAAGATCTAAAGACATCGGCTCCAGACAGTGTTTACCTGTGAGTATTTAAACAAAGACACAGGCACACCAACACATGACACGCACAAACAGTGTTTAAACAGAAATAACATTAGCCTAGATCAATGCAGGTATTGAAAGATTACAAAGGTCGTCAAGTAAAGCACCTTCTCCTACACACAGGGGGGCTGTCTATAAGAGCTATTGCCACCTTAGCCAGCTGCCTTGCCAAACATGGTTATATAAAAGGTCCAGCAACCATAACCACACAACTTTATGTGGAGACAGGTTTAAGCGATGCTGATTGTGATTGTACTGTTGGAAAGGATTAAGACCCGAACAGCATTGCACGTTGTGTGTAGGTATTACAAAGAGATTACAGAATTGTCTTTTCTATTCCTTGAAGATACCATGTAGGTCCACAATACCATTACAGCTGCCCTGTGCGTGTTTGACCATTGGGAAACGGTAATCCTGTCTAAATTACAAACCAACCACCCACGCTGTTCATATGCCGGTGAACCAAACCAGAGAGAACTCTGTTTGCATTTGGAATAGGTAATGTATTACATTTTTCAGTGTCCTATTCCATTATAATACTTTCATTTTTGTTTAAGCTTAAGCAGCTTAACTCTTATTCAGTTGAAATAAAACCCAGGACTTTTCCCTCAGTTGCTAGTTTGAGAAAAGAAAGCAATTTAAGGTAGACTCAGCTAAATGAAGTAGATACAGAAAACGAATAGCAGTGCGAGAACATTTTAGCAACAACTAAGAATACCAGACCAGAAAGTATATCTTGGTCTTCATTTTGGTTTATTGTTTTCACACAGAAAACCTGAGACATGAGCATACATGAATAATGTCTGCAACCATGTGAGAGCAAAACCTTTTATTTCACTCATCTTAATATATGCTGTCCTGCTCGTGGCAATGTTACTTCACCAAGCCAACCTTTAAGAATGCAGTATAATGCTTTTTTGTTGGTTTTTTTGCCTTCATTTCAAATGAGAACTCAGCACATCTTTGGGACAAATCATCAGCTAGATGATTTGGATTTCGTATTACCGCCTCCAGAACACACCTCTAACACGAGGAGGTGCGCACATTCAAATAGATGATCTGGATTTCCTATTACCACCTCCAGAACACACCTCTAATACATTCTTAACGGTAATTGAAGATGCCTTCTGGCCCGTTGCCACTGCAGAGCTCTGAAACGGCTCTGTGAGACTCATCATTGATACAAATGAATGCAGTGGGTGATTCATGTGAGAGCAGAGCACTCCAATGGTCCCCCTTTGTGCAGCGTTATGGCCTTTATAAATCCACCTTAGTGTGGGCCGCCTCATGACGCAGCGAGGATAACACGGAGATTTAGGGTTGAATGGGTGGACTACTACAGCAAAAACACAATCATTCACTAGTAGAGGAGAAACCAGGTTGTCTGGGTCGGACTTCCCTAGCGGCGGTTTCACCCGTTCCGACCATGGCACTGGACACCGCTAAACATACACTAACACACTATGCCTTTTATTTTATCTCTCTCACACAAACACACACAAACTATTTTTGTGAGGACACCAAACATTATTCCAAAACAATTACCAGAACAAAATGTAAGGAATGAGATAGCCGATCAGCCCCGTGAAATGTTGTATTGAAGCCACATTGAGGCCATTTGAAAAAAAGGCCAGCAAATGCAATGGAACATTTATAAATGTTTGGTTAAAATGGCTGACGGTATGAAGGGTCTACACTTAATCCATCTATCTGCCTATTTCAGGACATGCAAGGGGTGCAAGGAGATGCCTAATGGGTTGAGTTCTGCTACTCTAGTAAAGAAAGTTATACCTAAATATTGGAAATCCAACCACGTACCATATCTGAGACAGCAGAATACCACACATAGTATTATCTAAATATAGAGAAACATATTGCAACAGATAAAAGACAAAATGTAATGAAATATTGGGGGAAAAGTATTAAAATCATTAGAAACTTCTAAGGCATTAGCAAAAGGGGGTGCTGTAAGCGTTGTGTGGCATAGTATGCATGTGCTCATTGTGAGCGTTGGTTCTGTTAATTGTTGTTTTAAATTTTTGTAAGGGCAAAGTTTTGTCATCCCTCTATAAAAAATAAATCATATAAAAACAAGGCTGAATGCACTGAAGACCTTCAAGCAGATACGATTTCGCATTTTTAAACTTGTGACTACTCAAAAAGGGAAGTGACCTAGTTTGTTTGAGATTACTCACTTTGAGGATAAACTTTGTGGACAAAAGTCTGGCTTTAGCCCTTCAGGCTGTCGTGAGATAATAAAAGAACAGCGGCAGTTGGCATCAAGCTCCTGTTTTTGGGAAGTGGGACTGAGGCAAAATAATTAATATAATTAACAGTGACGACAACACAGCTTAATGAAGAGGAGGCATAACAGGTTGTCAGGTCTGTACATACTTCGCATCATGGAGTCTGATTTTATATTTTTTCTCAGTCTGCTTGATGAGCTATCCACATCAGGTCAGCGCCAGAGGCCATCTTCTTGGCCCAGTGACCGAACATGTTTGAAGTGATCGAAAAAAAAAGGAAAAGTCTGAACAAATTAGACAATTGCAGAGGCGATATTGCCAAGGCTATGCCTTGAGACGAGTAAATGAAAACAAGCCAACTGTCATAATTATTGGCAGTGCCAGTTGTTGGAAGATCTGAAGGCCACCTGCCCTGGATGGAACACTGCGGGGCAAACAGTCACAGCGCGCCAGGGAGCCCATTACCCAGAAGTCATCCATCACCCAATCACTGTGTCAGGTCCTATACATGTCAGCCAATCAATGGGCCTTTGACCCGCAGCTCGTTAAGCCTCTGGTGCAGTTGGCTGCGGAGCTATGAAGAGCCATTGGGACACGTGAGAGCCAAACACGCAGTTTAGCTTCAGGGCAAAGTGGGAAAGGCAAAACACAATCAAACACAGCAGGTCCTCACATCTAGGCTGAATCCTCCCTCAGGTCACGATGGGTTGTTGTCGTGTGGTGCCTCTCTATCCAGACACCGCCCTCGCACACTCCACAGCGTTTCTCTGTCCAGACACCGCCCTCGCACACTCCACAGCGTTTCTCTGTCCAGACACCGCCCTCGCACACTCCACAGCGTGTCTCTGTCCAGACACCGCCCTCGCACACTCCACAGCGTGTCTCTGTCCAGACACCGCCCTCGCACACTCCACAGCGTTTCTCTGTCCAGACACCGCCCTCGCACACTCCACAGCGTTTCTCTGTCCAGACACCGCCCTCGCAGACACCACTTGCCCACCCACATCCTTTCCTCTTTATCAGCTCTCATCTAGAGTGATGTTCTCGCCCTTGCTCCACCACACCTGTTAAGGGAGGTGTGACCCTGCCTTCCTCTCGTGGCCCTGCTGTGGGCTAATGAGGGCCCGGCTCTGTTCCTGAGAAGGGCTGCTCTTCAAAGGGCCCCCAGGGTGTATTGGAACAGCAGGCTCCCCATAGGAGCAACACCCCCCTGTAACGTCCATAACGTATCCACACCAATCTGGTTACCTGCCAGTAACATGTCCCCCTGCTCAAAGCATTACCCGTCCACATGTATTCATGTCAGGTGTGATACCCAGGATGTTAATTGTTCCGTAAATGTCACAGAGACAATGTGAGAGTATGCATGCACAGCATGATGATATATTTACAACATGTAAAGTCACCCATGTTTCTTTTTGTGCAGTCTAAGAAATACTGACACCCGTATTTACGTCAGAAAGATAAGGGAGCTATCATTTCAGGCATAAACTGTGTGGGTTTGAGGATTTAAAACCCTTCATTATGAGTCCAAAATATTCTCTTAATGCAATAAGCATTGATAATCCCTAATAAACAAACACAAATTTAGATTATACAGAAAGTTGGATAATTAGGCCACTGCATTAACAAATCCATGCCGCGTTTAATCTGATTATTATGAAGACTAACAGAGAAATGGCTACTGCCTAAACATCAAAAGCCGCACAAGGAAATCCTCATCGGCCATTCGTACTTTGCTATCCAATTTTCCACCAGACAACTACTGTGCCATCCTACTGGAAGTCTGAGCTGTTGCTATCCATCAAGAGCTTGGATCACCATGCCAATAACTTGCCCTGGCCCAGATCCTAACAAGAGAAGGTGACCAGGGAAAGTTGGGTAAACAAGCTCAATCCGCTGTATTAACACCACGGCTTCCCTGCCACACAGCCATTATTATCTGGTCTTACAGGGTGATTAGAGCAGATTAGAAAAACTTGACAAAATAACCCGCTGCCAGACAACACTGAGCCCCCCTTCTTCAATTAACAGCCCAGCTTAAACAGGAATAGCCCGTCCCTCCTCTCCATCCGTCTTCCTCAGCCAGGGAGACAGGCTCTTGGGTAGCTGGGTGCTGTGAACCCTCACTGGGCCGGTGTGTGCGGGACACGCGTGTGACAGTCTGTCCCCGGACCCCCCCGGCCTGCCTCCACCCCCCCTGCGGTGCCCAGGCTGCTGGAAGGGTTTTTAGGGGTACGCAGTTCCCCACTATTAAACGTTAATCCCTCAACGCGGGAGAGAGAGCAAACATGTGAGCAGCGGAGGTGATTGATGCAGCGTTGTCACTACCTCAGCGGTTTGCAAGCGCACACGTCCGCAGAAAAAAGAACACGCGCAGATGGCACACGGGAACACACGCACACGGGAACACATTGATACGAGAACACATTGACACAGGAACACGGGAACACATTGATACGGGAACACATTGATACGGGAACACATTGATACGGGAACACATTGATACGGGAACACACGCACACGGGAACACACGCACACGGGAACACATTGATACGGGAACACATTGATATGGGAACACACGCACACGGGAACACACGCACACGGGAACACATTGACACGGGAACACACGCACACGGGAACACATTGACACAGGAACACACGCACACGGGAACACACGCACACGGGAACACACGCACACGGGAACACACGCAGACGGGAACACATTGACACAGGAACACACGCACACAGGAACACATTGACACAGGCACGGCCGCAGAACGCAGGTGTCCTGAAGGTCACCTGCCGGCTTAGCAAGCCAGAGTGCACATAGGGAAAGGTGTAAGGTGGTGTGTGGAGAGCTAATTGAATTGTAAATAGCAGTGTGACAGCGGGTGCACCTCAGGGGGGCAGGCAGCGTAGACCTCCATTCCAGAGGAATGACATTCACTGCAGTGTGTCAGTGTGAATCGGCTGTAGAGCGCTCCCCCCTCCTAGGGTCCCAGTGAGAACTGCGCATATCATTTTCCCCCTTCCTGTGAAAGAGCGTGAAGATTGAAGCTTAACCCAAAGCATGTGGGAGCACATCTACCCCCAAAACTCAGCATATTAGCCACGCCTATAAACACTGATACAAAAAAAAATCTTGGAGAACCAATTTGTTGATTAAAGATGGAATCGGCGGAATGGAAAGACAGTACCATTCACCGCTCCATCAACATTGTAATGGATGTCGAGCCGAGCTGTGCAGCAGTTGTGGTAAATAAGAAAAAAACATATTTGCCGTACGTATTGTTCTACTTTATCATGCATGAAATGATGTACAAGAGGAAAATACCGGTAAGCATTTCCTGGTCAATTACTGACCAAAGGGAATGTGCGATAAAGTTGTTTTGAATAGTAAAAATGGTCAAACAATTTAGTTTCATAGAAACAAATTCTCCACCTCTGCCTTTTCATTAGATTTTTTTTTTTTATGGTCTGGATTAAATCCATCCCAGAGCCATAGTAAACATTTAGAACTAGATGTTAAGATATAAAGATGGCCCTGGTTCACACCCAAACAGTACTAATGACTATTTTAATCTGTTACTGAGCTTCATCACAAGAACTCAGGTTGAAGTATCCTTTAAAAGTTAAAAGGACCTCTACATTGACAGTGCAACATTACACACATTCCAGTCCTGCTTTACAATACTCTGAAAACAGACGAGACAAATGCAACAGAGGTTAATTAGCTTGTATAACAATAGACCCCGTTTAGTCCGATCCAGAGGTTGGGTTGTTTTCCACCCTCAATCTCACCCATTAGACGGCTGTGTGCCGCTAGGTGACATCATCAGTCTTGCCTCCCACCTGCATTGGTCAGGAGGCTCTTCCTCTGCCGTTCCATCCTTTACTGATAAATCAGCACCATCACAGCCAGTGGCCTTCACAGAGATTTATCTTTTAGCTGTTGGCTAAATGGGATTGTGTGGCCCAGCAAAGATAGTGGACCAAAGTATGTACAGACAGTCTCAGGCTATATAAACAGATTTATGGGTATCATCTACTGGAGTTACCAACATGAAGTTTATCACTCCATTTCAAGCAATGATTGCTATCTATTTCAAAATAGTGTTCAGTGTAGCTTTAGAGTGCAACTCAAAGACAAAGCAAAAAACACTCTGTTAAGTAAGACAATGTTACTTTACAATTGTATGGGCAAAAATAACAGTTAGTTGAAGACATCGCATGTTTGGCAACATGATGCAAGCACAAATCATTCTCTTATGAAACATTGTAAGGTTCATCAAGTAAACCAGCCAAAGAACACACATCAGAACATCCAAGCACATCAGCTCCATTAGACCATACAACTGAAATATGAAAAACGACCAATTGGACCAAACATAAACATTGTATTTATGTAAAATGGAATGTCAATTAGTCAAGCAAAATCATCACATTTCAGAAAAAAATGACATATGGTACAGTCATTGGTTATTATGATTGTGTACTTTTTTGGCATAAATATTTATTTCTGTTAAGAAAATAGGTGAATGAAAAATATGTCTTCATTGTTGATGGAAATAACTGCCGCAAATGTCTAAAAGGCTCAAATTTCATTGCTATTTTTTTTTATATCAAAAGATCTGCATTAAAACAGAATAATTATATATAACAATAGTCAGGGAAGTACATCTTTAAAAAAGTGATTTTCCATGAAAGAAAGGAGCAGGGGAAACTGCAGGCCACTTTGACCACAGCTCCAGTCAAGTCAAGACCCGGTCCAGCCCTGTCTTGGTCAGTGAGTGCGCTAACATGCTAAAGCTAACACACTTAGAATGGAGGAGCAGATTTCCCCCGCCATATGGAGGATCACCCAGGCCCAGGTTAGGCAGGGAGTTGCCACTCAGTACCTCTAGAAAACAATGAATCTTCACTGTCCTCTTCCTCACCGTGGCCACTGTCCGGTGCCAGAGGGGCCAGACTTCAAATGTAGGGGTCGGACGTTTTCAGTTGGACAATTATCGGAGGCTCATATTTATACTTTTTCCAATTATCTTAATAGGAAATTTGTGTGATATAAAAGCAATGTTTTTTTTTTTTCTTTATAACTCAGTTACAGCCGCATGGCTACAAAAAGCTTTCTTCTTGAAATATGGCTCAATGTCCTGCCCGCAGGATTATCGGATTAGTTATACCCACAAGATAAAAGCCAATCAACAGTGTACACCGTATAGCAGCAGGACATTAAGATGTACTAACTAGCACTAACTCTGATTTTGTTTTCCAATGTGTTTAATTACTTATAAAGAATTCCTTATCGCAAAAGCATAATGAGAAGAACCAAATATGTATGTACAGACAATGTACAAACCGGATTGTATAGTGGCTATATTGGCTTAAAACAAAACAAAGAGGATGTAGCTATCAGCCACTCCATTGGCTCCAGTGCACAACTCTGAAATACCTGAATTTGGCCTACTAAGTATATAAGAAACGTCCCGAACCTCCCTATGGAAGGTCCACCTGGGCTGAGGCCGATAATAGGGAGGTGTATCTTTCAACTACGTCACTAAGCAACTAGCTGGAGAAATATTGTTAATATAAATATTTCCAGTGACATTTCAGAAACGCTAGTTAATTACATGCTAGTTAACATTTGTATGGCACTAATAATCACTAAGCATTGAATATTTGATCAAATGATTACTCTGTACTAGAAGATATATTTTTACAAACTGCTGTTGACTATGCCAATAATTGGAGGTTCTACACTAGTTACCACAGTTATGTAACTCCAGTTATACCAGTTACATAGGGTACCTCAGTTATGTAACTCGTTATACCAGTTACATAGAGTACCTCAGTTATGTAACTCTAGTTATACCAGTTACATAGGGTAACTCTGCTCCTAGTATTTTATCCATGCTGCACTTGTGTGGCTAAGCTGTTAAACTGGGAGTACCGAGAGGTTATTTGGGAAACATTTAAAGGAAGTTTTGTGTTGGGGTTGTGTTCTGACAGTAACATTTGCATTTTTAACACAAACACCTCCAAATATTGGTCATTGGTCTCCTTAATTACTAATAAACAGTATCAGCCCTGAACAAAACATCACGGTCAGACCCCTAACAGAGATCGGAGAAGATAATAGGGTGGGAGGGTAGAAGAAAGAGAGGTTTCAGAAAACCTGTTACTCTTATCAGAGATCAAACAGGAGTAGAAATTGCTTCTGAAAAACTCAGAAGTCAGAGTGATGTTCTTTGGTGTTTCACCCTGACATACACTCCTTCTCCAGTGAACTTGCCATGACCCTGGAAAACTTGGTTCCATTGGCTGAGAAAAACAGAGCAAACCGTCAGATAAATAGATGGAAACTGACACGGTAGAAGTAGTTGGAAGGAGCAATAAGAAACTGCAGGGTTCAGAGAAGACTGGTGCATGCTCCTCTTGTCTGTTTCCAGTTCAGAAGAAGCGGGAAGGCGTAAGAGACCAGCGGATTCTCTCCAACTGAGCTGGTTCAGACTCTCTGACCTCATCATTCAGTCCAGAGGGATACAGACTTTTCCAATAAACAAAACAGCATGGTTCTGTCCTTTCACTGTCAGGCATTCGATTGCAAGCTTACAAGCTTCATGTCAAGGTCAAGACTTTCTAATCTATGTCCAGGAGACATGAATCATTTTCAGTTCATATAAAGTGACAGTGATCCAAAATGAACAAGGTTTTGGAATGACTAACCAACCTAAATTTGACAACTCAGGAACTCAGGATGAGCTAAACACTTATTGTACAGACTTTGTACCAACTTACAGACTACAGACGTCTTTGTACATTGTATCAACTTACAGACTACAGACGTCTTTGTACATTGTATCAACTTACAGACTACAGACGTCTTTGTACATTGTACCAACTTACAGACTACAGACGTCTTTGTACATTGTACCAACTTACAGACTACAGACGTCTTTGTACATTGTATCAACTTACAGACTACAGACGTCTTTGTACATTGTACCAACTTACAGACTACAGACGTCTTTGTACATTGTACCAACTTACAGACTACAGACGTCTTTGTACTTTGTACCAACTTACAGACTACAGACGTCTTTGTACATTGTACCAACTTACAGACTACAGACGTCTTTGTACATTGTACCAACTTACAGACTACAGACGTCTTTGTACTTTGTACCAACTTACAGACTACAGACGTCTTTGTACTTTGTACCAACTTACAGACTACAGAAGTCTTTGTACTTTGTACCAACTTACAGACGTTCCTCTGGGTATTACAGTATTGGTGACTGGAATTTGAAAATGTACCATTATGACACTGATCATGGAAAGCTTGTTTCAGCGGGTTGTCCTGAGTTGGTGTGGTGCATTCCTAACCAGCCTTGTCTCTTTAACAGTTCTTCTGAGGTCTTTCCGTTCATTGAAATTGTCCGGGACAACCTCACCACCAGACCTTGATATACGGCCCATAAAGCCATGCAGCGACTATAAACCTGGAGCTGTCAGCTGATTTGTGGATCCAATTACCTCTGCTCTGTAATGGCTGTGTTCAGTGCTGTGATGTTAAGTCAGCTATGTCAGCATCTGTCCCACAAGCTTTAACCTCTGCAGAGAGCAGCGGCACCTAGGAGCCCACTGGGTGTTACGAAACCCCAGGGGAGGCCCATTACACCAATCAGCTGGATATTAAAACAGAGAGGCCCCTCACATCAACAACAGAGCAGATGGAGCCATGCTGAGGGCCCACTATAGAGGACCGTGAGGTAGTGTGTGCTAAAGTTTGCTAAACTTCGGCATCTTCTGGGTCTACGGAGGCACGGAAATGGAATCGCTTATATGGGAGGATGATATGGGAGGATGATATGGGCGTGCCGTAACGTCCGTACAGAAGTCGTGGTGTTGTTCCGGGAATTCAAGGTGATGTGGTTGTGGAGTGTCGTCATGTGTGCTAGTGAATTGTGCAGAGACCCAGCGAGAGGCTAGATGACCCCATTCTCATGTCAGTGGTGAAGGATGAGGTGGAACCAGTAGGTTATTGGAGGTAGAATGACATGCTGCTGACAAGATGATTATCTCCTGGACCTCATGAGCTCAGCCGGCCTGCAGAGGCCCTCGACTATTGAGGGGATCCGTGGGCTCCAAGGCACTAAGGCAGATGGCTGGCTAGAATCAAAGGAATTCAGGCTCACATTATTACGTTTATTCCTCCAGCAACTCTTTCGTAATAGTAAATGAGTCCAAAAACTAGCAGGCTGAATGCCCCCTATATAAATGATGCAAAATAGTCCAAATGTAATGTCAATTATTACAGTAAGAGGTAGGCTACTGGCGTTACAATCACATTGGACAACACTATTCATCAAAGAAAACAAAATGGCAGGGTCGCAAAAATACACATCATTTACAAAGAATACACAATAACATTTTCTCTTGAATAACAATAACTGACATAAGTAATTGGCATCCACTATTGTTTATTCTTTTTATAGATGTAAGAGTTAGCAAACTGCTACAGCGGTATCAAGTTTGATGGATGCCTTCTCCACGATGCAAGTTTTATAACTCGTTGCATTGATGTTCGATAGTATTCAGATCAGGACTCATAGAAGGCCACTTCAGAATGGTCCAATATTTTGTTCTTATACATTCTGGGGTGCTTTTAGCTGTACGCTTTAGGTCATTACCCTGTTGGAGGACCCATGACCTGTGATTGAGACAGAGCTTTCTGGGCTTTTATGTTTCGCTCCAAAATGCCTTGATAGTCAAGAGATTTCATGGTACCCTGCACAGATGCAAGGCACGCAGTGCCAGATGCAGCAAAGTAGCCCCAAAACATAACAGAGCCTCCTCCGTGTTTTATTGTAGGTATGGTGTTCTTCTCTTTGAAAGCTTCATTTTGTCATCAGCGACCACAGAGCTGATGTGACTTGCCAAATAGCTTCAGTTTTGACTCATCTGTCCGAAGGACATTTTCCTAAAATTATTGTGGCTTGTCAATTTACAATTTAGCAAATTCCAGTCTGTTTCTTTTAATGTTTTTCTTTCAAAAGTGGAGTCCTCCTAAGTCTTGTCCCATGGATCCTAGTTTCGCTCAAAGTGACAGTTGGTGCAATCTATAACTGAGATACCTTCACCTTGGAGTTAATCTTGTATCTCTTAGGCAGTAATCCTTGGTTCTTTTTCTACCATTCGCACTATCCTTCTGTTCAATCTGGGGTAGATTTCTCTCTTGCGGCCGCACGCCCAGGGAGGTCAGATAAAGTTCCATGGACCTTGAACTTAATAATATTTGCAACTGTTGGAACATCAAGCTGCTTGGAGATGGTATTGTAGCTTTTACCTTTACTCTTTCTGATCTTCTCAGACAACTCTCTCCTTTCCTTTCTCTGGTCCATGTTCAGTGTGGTGCACACAATAATACAAAACAGCACAGTGACTACTTAAATACATGTGTGATACTAATTTCAAAAACCAATTTCTTTCAAATGTCACTATAACCCAATTATTTATTATCTTTTCTAAGGGGTACCAACAAATGTTTCCAGGAATATCTTTGTAGAATAAGCAATAATTCATATTTTTACACATGCTCCCTTGTTTTATTCTATGACATACCAAAGGCATGAAAGTATACATGAAACCTTATCTTTTCATTTCATCACTTTTCAGGATGAATTAAGCATTATTTCAATGATATTTAAGGGTACCAACTAATTTGATCATGTCTGTCTGTAAAATATAATCTCCAGGTCTTATCTCCCAGCCCTAGACATATTATGTAAATTACACTGTATTGGTCAAAGCCAAACCTACCATAGTTGCCAAACACTGCCCTAAATGACGTGATGGACAACAATATAGTTGCCATCTTTTGAGAAGTACTATGCAAAACCGGCAAAAGAATAGACACTTTTGTACTATTTACTAGGGAAATGTGTTCCAATATGACCTATAATAACCAGGAAATCCTGCAGAGAACAGGACAGCCCCAGTTCAACCCTATTCTAACATAACTACAAACTAAAATCCAGAAGAATCCCACATAAAATGCATCAGAGACCAGAAGTTTAGCGTGCTAAAAAGTTGACTGTCACATACACTGGGGTCTCCTCATCTCAAACACAAGACTGCCCTCGGAGCACAGTGTGTTTAGACACACGGGAGAACATGGGACTGTGCTGTATGTGGCAATGTCAGGCGATGGAAAGCCAGAGGATGACCCCAGGCAACGCTATGATAAGAATGCAGAGAACTCACACATGGAGACAACTGCATTGGCAACTCAAACCACCAGGAGACATGGAGAAATGAACCCTGACAGGAACCATAGGGGTCTATGAGTTTCACTGGATTTCACTTTGATTTCCGTACATCATCATGATTCCATTTGCTTTGGTAGTTTGTCTAAAAGGAAGCTGCGTATCAGCAACCATATAATGTCCTTCTCTTCTACTGTGTTTGAAGTATGTGGGGAGACAGTGATTCAGAGCCAGAGCTTTAGTACTTCTCATGGCTTACAAAAGCCCAAAGGAAGACGTGCTCAACAAAACGGCTTCAATGGGTTTTGCTGCTGCCATCTTGCAACCTCCACCTCCAGTCCTTCAACCCTGGTATTGTCTGTGGGACTAAAAAAGCCTTGATGATATATGAAAGGATCAAGACGCAGGCAGCTCTAAGGAGGTGTAGATCCTACCACTGGACCTTTTCATCCTGGTATTTGACAAGCCCTGACAACAGATGATAAAAACTAACAGATAGAATACGAAAACACACAGAACCCAGAGGGACTTAGTGACACACCTATTTAGAACACAAAACTGTATCCAAAGAATTGTTTTCCGAAAGAAGAATACATACAGCATTTGTAAGGCAGTTTGTCATGATAGATGTAGTCTTTGGATTTAATAATCTTAGAATCAATATAAAAAAGTATTGTACTTTTGTAATGGCACAGTATCATCAAAGCAAATTTGGATGATGATTTGGAAATACTTTTTCTAAATGTGTAGACAGACAGCTGTGTACGCATTAAGATTAGAAGGCATTGTGTAGGCCTAAGACAAGAGAATAACTGAATGTCATAACACGTTTGCTGTTTTGTAGCTGATGGTCCATGCCCAGTGAATTGAATGTATCTAATGTATGTAACGTAGCATAGTATAAATTGCACTTTTGTAGAAGGCCCTGTGTGCTTCATAAGCACACATGTCATTGTCATGTCCATTGTCTGCCCTGTCAACCTTCCCACTCCTCACTGTGCAAGCATTTGACAGTTAAGCAAGATTTCAAAATGCAATGTCTGAAAAAACACTAACACTGCTGTTATTGTTGTTAAGTGATGGATGTCAATTTTACAAATCCATTAGCATCAGTATTTATTTACATTTTTATGTCAAAGTTAAGAATAAAAAGGAATATCAACAATTACTGTACTAGAACTATTCTCCAGCACCCGCAAATTACCCAGATAAACAACATACGTTTGGTCATTATATTGTAAAAAATGAATTACTTATGCATGTTGTTCACTGGTTATCTTTATCTTGGTCAATCTAATTCATGTTAAAATAAACGCAATTCTGTTGTGTTGGAGTAACAGTGGGAGCTATTCTTCCATCTGGTAAAAAATCCCAATGTCCCAGGACATCCTTCGGATGTTTTGACTTCGTCGTCAGTCAAATCCCTTATCATAAGAGTAGGGGTATTCATTGAGTAGTTGTCAGTCAAATCCCTTATCATAAGAGTAGGGGTATTCATTGTCCTGGGAATTTCCAACCTATTATCATCACTAGCTTCCAATTGGCTTGTGTTAGTCTACAAATTATGTAAAGAATTTGCCATTTTGGGTTCTGCTTTGGTCAAACAGTCAAATTAAGCTCAAAAGGTCATCATCATCCTATCCCAAATGTTGTAGCTAGCTGACTTATGCAACATTATGCTACAGTAGCAGTATGAAAAAAAAAATGTAAGTAACTAATTTCTTCAAAGAAGAGAACTCATATTTTCAAGAGTGTTACATTTAAATAGACCTGGCCTGTGTGTATCTAGGTCTATTACCACCTTGTCTATACAGAACGTGGTTCCCTTACGAACCTTCTGCTTTGCATAACCACGGGTCCCACTGATTGTTTTTTACTCTTTTTTAACAAGCCTGCAGAAGTCACCCTAATCCTAGAATCCTAAAACTATTCATTGGCTTAAATGGATCAAATCGGAAGATGGGCCGATAACCAAATCCTGCTGAAAGAGAACAATGCAATCAGGGAATACTGTTTCCATGAAAGGGTTACATGGTCTGCAACAATGCTTAGGTAGGTGGTACGTGTTAAAGCAACGTCCAGATGAATGCCAGGACCCAAGGTTTCCCAGCAGAACATTGTCCAAAGCATCACTGCCTCCACCGGCTTGCCTTCTTCCCATGGTGCTTACTAGAGCCATATGTTTTCAAAGTAAGCGACTCGCGTGCAACCGGCCATCCTCATGAAAGAAATGTGATTCCTCAGACCAGGCCACTTCCTCTATTTCTCTGTGGTCCAGTTCTGATGTTCTGATGCATTGTAGGCACTTTTGGCAGGGGACAGCGGTCGGCATGGTGACCATGCCTGGTCTCACTTGTTTGTGGGACTATGCAGCCCCACAAACAAACAGCAATGCACGGTGTGTTCTGACATCTTTTTATCAGAACCAGAATGACCTTTTTCAGCCATTTGCGCTACAGCAGTGAGTCTGTTGGGTCGTATCACATAGGCAAGCCTTGTGCATCAATGAGCCTTGGACGCAATTGTGGCCTTAATGGCTTATTTCCAAGCATAGTAGTGATGGTTGTTTCATGGTAAATGTTGCCTAAATTGACCAGACACTTTCAGCAGGACAATATACTGCAATGTTTAATAACCACTTGTGCAAATCTCTGAAAGATGTAGCTGTATTTAATAAAAAAATTAATAATAATAAACTGGCCATGGTTGCCAGGTTTAGTAGTAACATGTATAACAAATCTATAATGGGTTATGAATGGAAGAAACGCAGAGTGCAGGTGATTGTCTTGAGGAACCAGAATAAACAGTTGTGAAACATTTTTACAAAATTTTGTGACTTCACAGACCTCTTAGAAGTTAAGTGATGGTGAAAAAGTAATAGAACATATGCTTATTTAAATTAATAGCAGTTTCAGGATTGGTCTCCCCAATCACCCCTTCAAAGTACACACATTTCTCCTCTGCAGGAAGCATTTTACTGCCAGTTTTATAAAAATAAATACAAAGCTGATGTCAAATTTACAGTGCAAAAAAGATTACATATTTTTCTCATAACTGGAGATCAATGCAGACATTTTCGAGCTGAGTTAATGAGCCCTTTCTAAGCTGCAGAATACCATCTTGTGTAAATGACTATAAATGGAGTTGTCCTAGGCACAACTCTTCAGTCAGCAGCAGACGACGGGAGGTCCAAACTTGCCCTCAAACATCTTCCTGACCTCAATGCAAGATACGGCAATAAATCCAGCAGCCGAATAAAAGCTACATCCCTAATCCATAGAAATGTCAGTTACACTTGTGTTGTATCTCAAAACTATTAACACAGATGTGTTCATTGAGCAGAGAAAGGAACCCTCAGTTCGGTTAAATGTTTGAAATTCGTAAAGGCAGTCGAGTAATCAGGGGTATTTGCTTAAGTAAGTCGTTAACCAAGATGGGTGTAGTACAGGCAGATACAGTCCTACCATTGACTCCCCTGTTTGACGCTAATCAAACACAACAAAGAGGCCTTCATACCTTCTCTAAATATTTTCTGGGTAAAAATACTTTACAGTTGGGTCCAAAGAGGTGTGCGTGATTTTGAAATGAAAAAGAGAGAGAAAACCAAAATTCTATTTACCTGACCATTTACCAAGCAGCGAGGTAAGCAGAACTCTTGTTGTGTTCTAGTAGACTTTCTGTGCAAACAGAAAACAGCTCATGGAGACTAAATATTTTCTCTGAGGAAAATAAGGATGAACCGAAAGGGAGAGCGGTCCTACATTCAATGCCATAGTGCCCCTGTAGACTGAACATATCATCCTGAGAGCTTATGTGCTATTCTATTAATAATGCATTCTGGTTTTATAATGCATCCATCTTTTCCGGAGTCATTTTGTTTTTGTTAGATTACTTCCCTTTTTTCCCTGAGAGCTTTTTCTCCCCACAGTGGCCATAGAGATCTACCTCTCTTTCTCTCCCCACAGTGGCCATAGAGATCTACCTCTCCATCTCAATTACTGTAGAATGACGGCTGCTTTCCAGACAGGCAATCTCAGTGGACAACCCAGTACCCTTCTCCTAACCACTCAACCACACCCAGCCTTTCCACCTCTCACTCTAAATGATCACAATGTCCATGTTAGGACAAGTGATGGTCCAGATTATTAAATCTGTTCTGGGCCTTATAATATATTATATAACTAAACAAAATGATTGTAATTACAACACAGTTCCCATACAAAATGTTTCATATATGCAAAAAAGATTTCTTCCAAATGAATCATCTAACGACCCATTGGTATAGCAATATGTTACATATTTCCTCCCTTTCTGTGCTTAGCCAGCAGATACACAATATTTGCAGTATTTGGGTGCTTTCTCAGAGTTAGTGGCGGACACCCATCTGGTCATCCATCATGGCATGTGCTGTGCTACTTCCAATTTTTTTTCCTGGCAGTGTAGGGAAGGGAAAAATGTCAGAGCAACAACAAAAACTCTGGTTCATTTTATCTCTAGAGACCACTATGCGTAGAAGCTGATAAACAATTTCCTCGCTACTGGTTCACCAAGAGAGTTCATTGCTCCGCCCTCCAGAGTCCTGTGAGGCTGGGCATAACTGCTCACTAGCAATACACAATAGCACCCTAGACAGAGGAAGCCAAAATAAGGGTCCTTTGACTGAAATGGTATAGTGAACACACAGGTTGGTTGGATCCTTTTGTATTGTATCATGTTGGTTTCACATGCATACGCAACCGGTCCAAAAATCTTAAAAAAGCTTGGTTGCTGGGTTAAATTAGAAGGCTGAGGAAAATGTTTGAAATGATGTGGTAGAGAGTACATCTTCCTGTCAATCTGAGAGGGCAACAATGGAGATGCAAAAAGGAGCCATTTCAATTAAAATGTTCCTCCTTCCATTTTCTTTTGAGACATCAGTAGGATTTTACATTGCAGCTTTACAGATTCACTTCTTCAATATTATTACACTTGTGTCTGACAATAAGTCTGTCAATCCCTTGAACTGGTCAGCAGCAGCAGCATTTGCCAGATCCTGCATGGCTACTTATCTACAGTGCTTCAGTAGAAAGGTCTCCCTCAGTCAGGTGGTTTGAGCTCCAGAGGCCCAGCGCTGATCCAGAGACACCCCCAGACAGCCCTGCTGCTCCCCCCCATGGCATTAAACCAGACAGCTGGCAGGCTGGCTGACGGACGATGCCCTCAAGACTGACTGCTACACACACATAATCTTCAACTAAACCAATTCTAAGCCCACTAAAGAGAAACATAGCGATTTGCGGAATTCTATATATTGTAAATGGAAGTCCTTACGACTCAATAATCAGGCCAAACCTTAACAGTTATAATCCTACTTTGAAAATCAATGGAAATTAAAACAAGTATGTTACACCAACGACAAAAAACAGTCAACAAAGAGCAGTGAGGTATTGAGAGAACCATAATTACAATCCCATAAAAAATCTACAACACCGGCTCAACAGATGGGGAAGGGCTTGAGTGATATCACCAAAATAATGCAGCATATGGACTAGCACCTCTCTGGAGAGACAAACAAGAACTTGAAAAACAAATAAAGTGTCTTGTTAAAATGGATGACTGAAACCATCCATTAAATCAGATTAAAAACACCTCATTCAGCATTGACTGCTCAAAAAAGAATGTACTGCATCTGTTTAGTTCTATTATTCTAATATTTACATAAAACTTCCAAGGGGAGTTGAAACTGGCTGAGGGGATAAATATGTAACTACTCTTTCATCGTACTGTTAAAATGGCCTTCTCCAAAAGGACACATGGCAAAGGGTAAAAATGATCCTCAGACTGCTTACACAGCAGGGGACAAAGCTGGGAGTCTCATTATCAGGGACAGAGCAGGGTTTGTTGCAGTACCAATTATGAGTTACACCGCTTCTCAGCCTTATAACACTGCATTCAATCAGCCCATTCACAGAGAACTGGAAAAGAGGGAAACCACTGTCCACTGTGAGGAGAGCAAGTATGGAAACAGAAACGGCCGGTTTTCTTTCTAATGTTTGAAGGTGCAATCAAAATACCTTACAGAAGAAAAGTACTGAAAATAAGATACATTCCTTTTGCTTAGACAATTTAATTACCATTATAATAATATAAACTAATGAAGTACTAGTCTGCTTCATTAACCAGGTAAAATAATAATCTTTGGTTGAGAAAACAAAGTAGATATAAGTATGGTTTAATTGATCCTAAACTTAAACATTAAACATACATAATATTAAATACCTTGTAGCTATTCAACTCGTTGTGACACCTTCACATGATCACGCAACAGGCAATGCACCTAACAGATGAAGACCCTATACAACCTTACAGAGAGCTAAATAAGCAATCACAGAATTTAAAATATGATACTATAAATATCCAGTTCCAACAACAAAACGCTGTGCTAGCTAGAGAGCCGTGATTTTGTTTTGTTTTGTTTTCTAGTCTAGAGGGGTCACAAGGCAAGCGCAGAAATGTCAAATCCTCTTATTCCCCAACTAGTTTAGTTTGTTAATGTGGGTGTTAATTTTAGAGATTTGCAAGCAACGAAATATTCAGCATGATGATAGTTTTTCTTCTTGCAATGCAATCTTTTCTATTGCAAAGAACAGTGTCTTCATGAAACAGGTGAAAGTTCCTTTGCTGCACATCAACTACTTGCATCTAGAGTTAAGCCACAATAATATTTTTTATAAAAGGAAAAATACTTTGTTCTGAATCAGGGAGGGTTTGAAGTGAATGTGTGAGCCAGCTGTGTATTTTACCTTGTTACAGTTTTCTACCATTAAAATGGTGCTTTGAAGGTGTTGGTTGGCATGACAAATATCTAAACGTATTTAATTCAAATGGATTCAGCTCAGCTTTTTCTGATTTTGAGGTCCATTATTTAGGGGGGGGCAAGACGACAGCAGATCCCTGTTGTGGGGGATCTGTTCTTTATGAACTTAGACAAATGTCATTCCCCTTTAATAATGCCCCCCAAAGTTGTTTGATACCTTAAGGTCCAATTGGTTAAAAGAAGAAAGAACAAATAAATAGACTAGAAAGAATTCTAACCACATGTTGAATCACTCCAGCTGCAGGGCTCCGCACATTCAGCCGCAATAACGTTACCCCTCATGTTTGTCCTGACGTTGCTGAATGCCGAGGCTACATCAACTACCATGTTGCAACATTTTGAGAACTAAAATCCAGGTACAAAATATTTGTACTTGGATTGCACAGCAGCAGAGCATGTACATTTACCGGTGTACTCTGGAGACTACAATTTCAAAACCAAAGACAGCGGGCCATATCCACCATGGGAAAATGTGCTTACTGTTCTACATATTGGAGAACGCCTCTGTAACACAACTGCCAGACAAGTGGGAAACTGTGCTACAGAGACAGAAAGGTTTAGCTACATTTGCGCTCAAGAATGCAGAGAAAGGAAACACTTTGTTTTATGTTTGGCATCAAACAAAGTGTACAGTACCAATTTGGAAAAAGACTACTGTAGAATATAACTGTACTTTTTATTAAAATGTTCTTAAGCAGCATGTTCATTTTTTTGGCGAGATGGATAATGCCATCCGGATAACCTCAGCAATGGATAGGTAAAGGACAGAATCTGCTGGTTGTGATATTGCCATACAACTCCAACTCCACCAATTATCAACTGAGGGGGGTTCACTTATCCAAATAGTTTGGTTCTTATGCATTTACTCTTAATTTCAATACCGTTTTTTCGGGATATTGTGGTTTACCTGAAAAAAGTCTGATTCTACAGTCATGTGAAAAAATTAGGAAACCCTGTGAAACGTTTTGTAATTTTTTAAGAAATATGGAGATATCAATATTTGTTCATCTTTCACACAATATTGATAGGTAAAGGTGATATAATTGAACCAAACCAATGGCTTTTTAAGCACAATATTATTAATATTACAAAAGATTTACAAAGATTTCTATTGCCATTTCCTACTGAGGATACCTTTTTATTGAGGTTATTTCAGCCAAATGGGGTATTTCAGCTATTCGGGTACATCAAACATTGATGTCCATATTTCTTAAAGAAAATAATAAAAGTGTCACATGACTGTATGTGTTTCTATTTCAGACAGTAAGTCAAAAAAATATATATTTTGAATTGGTGTGGTGAATGGGGGTGGGTGGGACCCACTGTATCTAGTAGGGAACTGGTTCTCAACCATTTTGAGCCTGCGTCCCCCTATCCATTATCCAGGTCCCTTACCGCCCCATCAATTAAGATGTAGGGTAACTGTCCTGAATATTCATCATTTTTATTTCTGTTATGATTATTATTTTTACCATAAAAAAATATTAAAATGCACACAATTGAAAGACAAATAGATGTTTTTACAGGTGTTTAAAAAAAAGCAACCGTAAGAAATTTCACATTCAACTTTAATTAGGTAACAGCAGCCAATCAGAACGTCTATAAATGTAACACTCAGGCTTTAATTAAGTATCACAAACAGCAGCCAATCAGAATGTTGGCAACGTTGTATTGAAGTCATGTCAACAAAGCCACTTAGATTGAATAGTGTTTGTATCATGGTTATAGTGAGGTGCAGAACCATACGCAGACATTTTGAAAGTAAAAGGTGAATTTAATCCAATAAACACAAAAGACAAAGACTACACGAACTGTAAACGTCAAAAGTAAAGGTGCTGTAAAACACAGCAAACACAACTAAAACTAAATACAAAGAACGTGCAGCGTATCCACATGAGAACTGGAACGAAACAAAGGACAAGGTACATTTGTGTCTTTATGTTGAGAGCAAAACTTTTTTCTTTGCAATAAAAAAAAAAAGTTCTGCAACCAAAATCGAGGCTTCAAAGCAAAAAAAAAATGTTTTGCGTGCAAAACTTTATGCATTTTATTTAGTTAATCTAAAAAAAAAAATTTGCTTTTAAAACTCGTTTTTTTGCTTCTGGAGATTCAGCTCGTAACCCGAAAAGGAGCCAAAGCCTTCCGGAAAAGAGAGGATGGAAAGAAAACAAGTTGCAGGTTTACGGTCATCAGCATATAACGACAACCTGTTCAAGCCCCTCCACTGACACCCTGGCAAGAGAAAGATGCACGGAGAGCTATCGAAAACAGTGGGTAAAAAAACTAAGGGGACAGAGGGCAACCTTGCCTGGTCCCACATTCAAAGGCGAAATAATCGAAACGAGGGTCATTAGTACTGATATGGGCCTGCGGTGCTCTGTGCAAGAGACGGACCCATGAGACACATTTCTCCTCAAATCCAAACTCCTTAACAACAGCAAAGAGTTATTCCCATTCAATTCTGTTGAATGCCACACATCTGTTTTTCTTGTGATAAAGGGATCCCTCCAGGGTTAAATTTTGGGACCCATTCTGCTTTCTGTTTTTATAAATCACTTCGGTATGGTTATTGAAGCAAATAATACACTTCTACGCTGATGACTCTGTAATTAATAACAATGTTCACAGTACAGGCGGGGCAAGAGCTTCAGACTGCATTTCAGTCATTACAAACTGATCTGCTGAGTTTGGAATTTGTTTTAAAATCTTAGAAAACTAAGTTTATGGTCTTTTCAAAAGCTTGTTATCGGTTTGATGAATATTGCAACTTCCCTTCTGATGGTTAATCCATTGAAAAGTGCCCTCGTACAGGTATGTGGATACGGGATCAGATTAAAAGGAGAAAACAGGTGTACGTGTTTGGTATGGAGTGAAGATGAATGCAAAGCAAAAATCAAACATAAGTCAGCTAACGCACAGGAACCTCCCAACATTCAACTACTCTCTCCACATGCCAAACCTGAACCCCTTTGTCTGCCTCATTGATAATATCTTTTGGGGATTATTTACATATTTGTTGGAATATACAATCAGTTTGCGACATACAATTTATGTAATTGCAGTCATCATAATCTTTCCTTCTAATCATACATATGAACAAATATCAGCCTGCAGCTAGATCAAGTTCTCTACCCCTGCTCTAAAAAGAACAAATACAATTTCTGAAAGTGCAATGCAGTCGGATAAGGCAATGCAGTGTTTCAAGAAGGGATATTATCAACCTGAAAACTTTGCCATGTGTTACTGCATTGAGAGGACAAACAAATCACTTTCACACAGTAACAGAAAACTGAGGTGGTTCACGCTTAAATAACAAAGTCTGTATCTTTTTCAGAAGTAACAAATTAGTAATCAAGTAATGATAATTATTTAGGGTACACACATTAATTCCTTTTTTTTTTTTTACAAGTCAAAGCAATATGTAAAATGAATGGCATTCTCTTTGCAGGACATCCACATGAAGGGATTCTTCCTCATTTAGAAATAATATGTTCTGATTCTATGAGCAGTGCCAACATATCCAGGCACTACTGAAAGAAATAAACTGATGCCAGGTCTCTTTTATTTCATGTAAAAAGCACTGACTATTATTTTGCACACACCACACGGCTTTCATCCGTCTTTGTCTCAATTCTCTCTAAAGAAAAACCGACAAATAATAAACTTATATTACACATTTGATAACGTCCTCCCAACCCTCCAGGGTGAGCCATTACACCCCAATGCCCTCTGAAAAGAGCCATACCACCGAATCTCTTGTTTACACAAACTGCCAAATGTCGCCACAGAGAAAAATATTTATATTTATTTTTTTCTATAATACTGCTTCTGTTTCCCCCAATGCCATAGTTGCAACAAGTCGACTTGATGCTGAATCATAAGAAAATCTTAACTTCAGTCTCCCTTCTAAAAGGGGCATTTTCCAGAGCTGCCAAATCTCATAACCAACGTTCTTCTCTGAATTCACTGAGAACCAATAGCACTGGCATATGTTGATATTAAATGTAATAGCACTACTGATATGCCCATACTCAACATAATCACGGTTTTCCAAAATAGTTATAAATCCATGTCATTCCTGTGATTATGAGGTCTTCCCAAACTGTTGAAATCCTGATTGCATACTTGCAACGGTGCCCGTGGATGTCAGACTGTGGAAATTAAATAAGCACTGTCCGGAGAGGTTCTGCAGGATTTTGGACCTGACTGGCTAGGCTCGTCACGCTCTAGCCACTCCTTGTGGTCGGTCAGGCGCCTTCTAGCTTAATTATGGTTGTGAGCTTTGGCAAGATTTTAGTTGTGAAATGTGCATTACAAAACAGTCAGAGTAAAAAACATTCAGGATCAACTTGTGAAAAGGAGTGCTTCTGAATGGTGTAGCGGTAGTCACTGCATTTCTGTTAATGGCATCATAGCGAGAAGTGCATCGCTGCATCAGGAATGGCTGTGAGCTCAAGCGAGGTAAATGCGCTCTTTCTGGCACATAAGGATTCCAACATAGATGTGCTGGTTGTACAAGCAGAGTGATAAGAACCAAAGTGGCATAGGAAATGTTTCAAAAGACTTCTCGATATCGACCAGCATTAGTCCACTAGAAGTTGCTGCTTTAAAGAAGGGCCTTAATCACAAATTGGATATCACAAACTTGGAGGAAAACCGGGGAAACATTTTTATATAAACATTATACTAATTGGCGTGTCAATGAAATACAGACCCAAAGCTATGAGGTTTCAGAATTGCACAATATACCTACACAATCCCAATACAAAAAAAACAATTATGTTTACAGCTGTTTTTCATCTCATAATGAATACTGAAGCCTTACTAGTAATCTCTGATGTTTTGATAAAATTGTTCATGGTCAGAGAAAGCAAAGCCTAACAATTCTACAACAGATGAGTTAGTTCTTTAGAAAATGTGACAACATATATTTGAAGGCTCAGTAAGCTGCCCCTAAATACTATGGCTGTATGAAAAATACGGTATGAAAAAAGTGCAAGGACAAAACCCTGCACCGTATAGCACACACACACAATTCACTAACCATGAGCCAATTTCCTCAATGAAAGCCATACATAGCATACTTATAAAGAAACATTACATTTTCGCAAACAGATTATATGACATTGAGAAAAATATGTAATAATAGCAAGCAAACGCCGGGAAAATATGGATTAACTCAAACAACCACATTAGAACGACTTTACATCCACATCGCAATATCACAAACCGCTGTCTTCATCTTGTCTTTGCCTACCTGCGATACATAACTCCAGACCAAATTAAAACCAACTACGGGAACTGTATCGTACGGCACTAAGACCGATTGTCAGCCTTTAAAAAAAGATAACGAATGAGCTGTTGTTAGATTCCAGAGAAGTTCCAAAATTAATAGGGCGTTTGGGACGAGGCTGCTAAGCTGGTCATACGCACCGTGAATCATGTTCTATAGAAAATAAATGAACATAGCGGAAAACAGTATTTACTAAATTATCTATGGATAGCTACGTAACTCATCTTTTCCTAATAGAGAATTTGTAAAAGTAAAACCTTTTTGTCTCGTGAAAATCGAACAGCTGGTAGCATATAGCAAAGAGGCACCTCTGCTTGTAACCATCGTCGATATTTACACACGTTTTCTGTCAGTAATATTGCTGCAATAACCAATTATCTAGAGCCTGTGTGTCTAAACGAACATGCATGCATTTCTTCAGATATTATGAGGACCGTTCCGGACATAACGGAATAGCCTATATAACCGAGAAAGCATAGCAGACAAGAGGCAGCCCAATGTAATAGTGTAAGTAAATGAATACAAGTTAGACTATACCTGTGTACTGCAAAAGAAACATTGTCCGCAGTCCGTACAGCAGAGGATGGTGAGCGCTCGTCAGCAACGGCAAAACAAATCAAGAATATATATCCGTTGTATGGAGGGAAATGGATTGAGTGTGTTCTCCAGTGACACTCCACTCCGCAGACTGAGCTGCAGTGCGAGAAAGAGGGAGGGTCTTACCGTTCGCAGAGCCTCGCACTCAAATAAACCACATGTTAGAATACAACCTCCGTTTGCATGGAAAAGTGAACAAAGTATAGCCTGGCAGGTGCGACTTGCAAGGAAGTAGGCTCAACTAGTGACCGTGATTTAAATAATTACAATCCTGTGTAATTCCCATAGCCGCTGCTGCAAACTAATATAGCCTACACTTTAACTATGCGCAATGCTTGACCAATAAAACAGAAGAACTGTACGGAGATTCGTCGTAAGAGGTTCTGATTTGGCCAAATGGATAGTTTTTTAAAGGCGTTTTAAGGATGGATATTTTTTGTTTTTTTCACCCTTACCCGGAGTTCACGCTTACATTTTTGAGAAATGTGTCACTTAAAAATTTAGCAAAAACCCTTCCTATGGAGTTACATGTGTGTCTTTTTGTCAAGAGCAAAACTTTTCATAGTACTTAAAGCAACAACGTTTTTTGATTGAAACTCGAGTTCTTCGTTGCACTTTTGACAAACTGGGCTTGGGGGGGGGCATTTTGAGTGTCAGTCTGGCTGCAACCAATACCGTTCAGCATTTCTTTCCGATGCAAAGCAAGAGTATACCTACCATGACTGTGCACCTACAAGCATATCAGGTAAGCAGCACTGAGCTTTCTTCCTCCAATTTCAACAAAGCTTGAAGTTAAACTCCTATGATTTAGTGTCAGTTCATTATGTTCAACTATAATACATACATTCCGGGATCTCCTCCCAAACCTGGATCAGGGCATCAGTGAGCTTATGTGGCGCTATTTGGCAGTCTTGGATGAACCAATATATATCGTCCCAGAGGTTCTCAATTGAATTCAGGTCTGGGGAACCTGAGGGCCCACTGCACTAGCGTCTGACGATGGGTCTGAGGATTTCATCCCGGTACCTAACAGCAGGCAGGGTTCTGTTGGCTAGCAGGTGGAGGTCTGTGCGACCCTCTGAGTATATGCCTCTCCAGACCATCTCTGACCCACAGTCAAACCGTCATGCTGGATGATGTTGCAGGCAGTATTATGTTCACTTTGGCGTCTCCACACTCTTTCACGCCAGTCACATGTGCTCAGTGTGAACCTGCTGTCATCTGTGAAGAGAACGGGGTGCCAATGGCGGACCTGCCCAATCTGGTGATCTCTGGCGAACGCTGGGCTGTGGGCACAGGTCCCACTAGAGGACGTCAGGCCCTCATCATGGAGTTCGTTTCTGACCGTTTGGTCAGAAACATGCACAGCAGTAGCCCGCTGGAGATAATGTTGTAGGGCTCTGGCAGAACTCCTGGTACTCCTGGCACAAAGGAGCAGATACCGCTTTTGGCAGTGGACTCCTGACTGGTCTGCAGCTACGCAGCTCTATATGCATCAAACTGCGACACACTTTTCTAACACCATTCTACCAGAGCCAGCATTAACTATTTCAGCTACAGTATTCCTGTTGGATGGGACCCCATGGCCAGCCTTGCTCTGCACCTGCATCAACGAGCCCCGTGACCCTGTGGCCGGTTTACCGCTGTTCCTTCTTGGGACCACTTTTGAAGGGTACTTCTGCAGACCAGGAACACCCCACAAGAGCTGCAGTTTTGGAGATGCTCTGAACCAATCGTCTAGCCATCACACTTTGGCCCTTGTCAGTGGCTCAGATCCTTACGCTTGCCCATCCTGCTGCTAACAAAATGTTCACTTGCTGCCTAATATATCCCACTAACAGGTGAATATGATCATATTGTCATCACGGCACCTGTCAGTGGTCATAATGTTATGGCTGATCGGTGTATGTATGTATGTATGTATGTATATGCATGTGTGTATATATATATATATATATATATATATATATAAAGTTATGAACCATCATTGAATCGTAAGAGCTTACTACTTGCTATATAGAGGTTGGACATTTGAAAGAGATACCATCATCACCCAGCCTGAATCTCAAATCACTTACTAGCACACAATACATCATGCTAGATTAGTTCAAATGTTCCAAACCATAGTACGCTGAAAATAGTGGTCCAAAAGTTCCCGGATGGTCTACTATTTCTTATGGATTTTTGAAGTATGCATCTGTGAATACTTTTTGGGGTAGCATATAGATAAAACCCTGCACAGTAAAATAGCAGTTTACATAATTCTCTTGTCTTCTCACTTAATGGAAAAAGTCTGTTATCTTCACCTATATTAACAGTTATTGCATCAATGTAAATCTGAAAGAAAAACAATGTTATGCCCTGACATGAAATAGCTTTGTCAGTATAAAGTTAAATCTTCAGTCTCACTAGAATGGGTTTAATTCTTATGACTATTTGAAATAGTAAGTATTCCAACTGATATTACTGGCTTGAAAGCTATTAAAACTGCCAGTGGTAAAAGCCATACACAGTTCATAGATGCTATTTGAGGTGGATATCTACTTCACAAGAAAGATTGTTAATGTGTAACAAAATTATATTATGTTGAGATGTAATTTCAAGAAAAGGCAGTATGTCCCAATCGTTCCTAAAACTTGCCTAGTAGCTTGCTATATAATAAACAGTACTTGCCTTATCATCACTCGCAAAGTACTTACTTGCAGTACGTATGTAGTATGCGATTTGAGATTCAGACACCATCCTTCTGAGGTGTCCGCTATGATTTCCTTTGTGTCGGAAAGAAAGACTGAACAGTATTGGTTGTAGCCAAACTGACACGAAAAATTGCTGTTTAATGGAATATCCTTCAAGTATAGTCCCCATGATTGGACTGCTTTTTATTACTCAAGGTTTCACTTTCTGTTTTACTCCTATTAATTAGGATGTTGCTTTCAAAAAGGTGCTAGTTAGCTTAAACAGTGTCTGCAGATCAGTCTTTTCTCCTCTCCTCTCCCCTTCTACCATTTACTCTCTACTCTACTCTTAACCTACAACAAACTCATGGCCTTCCCTCACGCAGCAACGCCCAGGAGTGTCTTTTGAAGCACATCTCACCAAGCGGTTCTGCTTGTTACCACACTGCTCGCTCAACCTGCATGTTCAGAGGAGAAAGCAATTACTGGCCCCCAATTTAACTTCCAGGCACCGGACCTTTCAAAATGACTCACTAAAGCATGACGAGACAAGGCAACCCTTGTTAAACACAAGCTCTGCCAAACCTGAGTGGTACAAATTTATACCACCACATGTGAAACAAGAAAAAGTAGTAGCATTGTGCATGCATGTGTGTACTGTAAACTAGATACTCTCTCAGTTCTATGAAATGTCAGTACTATAAATTGTATGACTATGTTCCATTTTCTTGTGCCATGTTGACAGTTCTCATCTGATTCTTTGATTTAATAGGGTTTCTTTATCAAATGATGAAAACGCAGTTCCTTGGGGTGCCAGTTGGGGGCAGCACTGTTAGCACACATCTCAGCATGTGTCAGTGATGGTGATCTTTGAATTAACTTCACAAGCACTCCTACCATGGTCGGATACATAACGCACACTCTTACTGCAGGGAAGCAAGCAGAGACTGTGAGCATTCTGGTTCATTAATTAAATCTCAGACATGTGAACCTCTTCACCAAATGTAGACAATGAGAACATGTTTACTTACTTTCCAACCATGCAGAGTTTGAAATTTGAAAGAGAAAAATACATAATACAGAATAAATCGTTATGGATGACAATAGTTTGGCTATATTCACGGAGTACCCATACCGAGTTGTAGGGGGCTTGACGTAGTTGAATTCATGTGCCTTTAGGTGACTAGACAATAACATTTCAGGGTTTCCTCATTTTCTTCTTCGGGGACAACTAGACCTTTCACATATTTGTTGTAGCCATGAATGGTGCACCTGATTTGAGTAGTCAAATATTACAAATGCTTTTACAAACTGAATGAGTTGTGTCAGTTTAGGGCTACAACAAACATGAATAGGCCGGTGGTCGCAGAGGAGTATTGAGAAACCCTGAAATAGATAAACAGTATTAGCAGTATAAATAAATGTTTTATATCCTAAACTATGTATCAAATGTAGAATATATTAGTATTTTGGTAAAAGAAAAACTACCAGTAGTTTGTAATGTTCTTGTGGCATTCGGTACAAAAAAGCTTTCATGAGATAAGTACATGGCCTTCTGTAATGATTGGGATAGTACACATTTATTTTTGTACTATACTATTTCATAGTATATATTCTAAGCTTTTATGTAAGGGTGTTTTTGTACCATTCTCTATTTACGATGACAGTATGTTTGCGGTGATGTAAAAACAGGTGCAGTTAATACAGGTAATGAGTGGAGAAAAGGGGGGCTTCTTAAAGACAAACTAACAGGTCTGTGAGAGCCGGAATTCTTGCTGGTCGGTAGGTGAGACATGGCCCCAAATACTTATGTCATGCAATAAAATGCAAATTATTTACTTAAAAATCACACAATGTGATTTTCTGGATTTTTGTTATAGATTCCGTCTCTCACAGTTGAAGTGTACCTATGATATAAATTACAGACCTCTACATGCTTTGTAAGTAGGAAAACCTGCAAAATCGACAGTGTATTAAATACTTGTTCTCCCCACTGTATGTCGAAACTAATGTTAGCACACAAAAATATATACAATATTCTTGGAAAGCAATACCACTGTAGATTTGGTTGTGTGTTAGTTACTGTCCCACTAAAAAGTGAATTCTTTGTTGGTGTAAAGCAGTTTTTGACCAGCATACCATGTTTTTTGTCCACATGTCAAGCACGCCAATCAACGACCCAACCAGCATGCTTCACAATAAGTTACCCTGTAATGTGTTTTGCGGATACAGTCTTGTGGCATCTCTTTTTAGTATGCTTGTTTTGTACATTTTAATATGTGTCCAATTTAGGTCATTATTGTATTCACTGCAATGTGGTTGATCCTCAGTTTCTCAGTTTCCTTGCATCATAACTATTGAACTATGTTGCTGTAAAAACATTTGATATTGGTCTACATATAACTAACCTTTTTTGTTTATAACTGTCAAAAAGCTACATGGATTTATAGTTTGTGCTCCCCATCCATGGAGGGGTAACAGCACATTCCAAGAGAAGCCCGTTCCTGCATACATAACATTTCCAGGTCCGTGTGCTCCATGCTCATAGGCTGTCCTCTTCAATTCAATCACTGCTTTTCAATAGAACTCAAATCCAAAAACAGAGAAGGCCAATGTGTGTTGGTGCTCAACTTAAACACGTACAGTGCATCTGGAAAGAATTCACCGTGCTTCACTTTTTCCACATTTTGTTATGTTACAGCCTTATTCCAAAATTGATTCAATCTATTTGTTTCCTCAAAATTCGACACTAATACTCCATAATGACAAAGTTAAAAATGTTTGTTTACTATTTTTAATAGATGTGATGGTGTCTAGGAAACAAACGTCCTGGCCTCTGACCTCCTTTTAGGCCATCCTGTCATCATCAGTTACCAGACTATGTTGACAGACAACCTAATGGTTTTGGGATTCAGATGCAGCCACAAAGGTAAACCGTGAGTTAAAAGCATGCTGAGCTTAGTGATGAGCGTCGATGATACTATTGTGTTGAATGATGAATTAATGAACAGAATACCCCAATAGATATTACTCATCCAGAAGGCTAAGAGCATACAGATGTCCACATTTGTGAATCTGTTGGGGTGTATTGAAATTGTCCAGCATGCTGGTGTGGATATGAGCTGTGATATGCCTTGTGCTAAGTACAAACCGTGGTAATGCATCTGGCCCAACAGCCTTGTTTATGCCAGTCTGTTAAAGCAAGTCTTACTTAAAGGTGAGAGCAAAGTTGTCCAGTGCAGTAAGTGCTCTACTGCAGGGTTTAGTGTTACCTACTTTGAGTGCATTAGATGCATTTTTCTTGTCTAGTACCCTTGTTTCGCAGTACAGCCACAGCTGGGTATCTCTTTATAGTCCGTTTGTAAGCTCTGCCCATACGACAGGCATCGGAGTTAACGTGGTAGAACTCATATGAACCTAATAGTCTTATATCAATTATTAATGTGTTGCCTATTCAATGATTCTTCAAATTGTGGCAGGATTTCTTTTAAGGGCCAAATGTGTTCCTTTCATTGAAAGCATCACCTCTAGCCTTGATGACACTACAGGTGTTTTCTGTTATGCAAGATTTTTGGTTGGGTTATGTACGTACTTTAACTGAGGTGATTGTAAACTTCAATGTTGTCGGATTAACCCCCGGGGGATTCTAAATGACTATTTAATCAATTACCAATTTAACACACCTCACCCTGGAGGACAACAATGACCAATTTAACACACCTCACCCTGGAGGACAACAATGACCAATTTAACACACCTCACCCTGGAGGACTATTTAATCACGACCAATTTAACACACTTCACCCTGGAGGACTATTTAATCAACGACCAACTTAACACACCTTACCCTGGAGGACTATTTAATCAAAGACCAACTTAACACACCTCACCCTGGAGGACTATTTAATCAACGACCAATTCAACACACCTCACCCTGGAGGACTATTCAATCAACGACCAACTTAACACACCTCACCCTGGAGGACTATTTAATCAATGTCCAACTTAACACACCTCACCCTGGAGGACACTGAAGTCACCTCCCTCATGTCACACCATATTGAAAACTAAAAACATGAAGCATACTAAAGATACTTCAACTTTTCTTTGGAATGTAAACATATTCCAAGTAAATTACTAATGTCTCCAATTTCATAATTGTAGTAAATTTTGGAAGAACCAAAAATAAAAAATAGTATTTTATCTTATATTTATTTTTTGTGTTTAAAGATTGACAGGAAAGCAATTCTACACAAACAATTTCAGTGGAGCCATGTGATCCTCAACAAAAAACAGAGGATGGGAAAAACCTTTTTGAACGTTATTTTGTATAATTATTATTCTATACCATTCATACACACTATTACATTTATATTTATAATATATAATACTTCCTCATATTGTCATACCACTTTTCTACACTTCTTGAAATTGCTGCTTATATTGTTGACATTGTCATGTATGTATTTTGTTAGATGTTTTTGTTTTATATGTTTACCTAATACTACTGCATAGATGACTTGTGCCATTACTCAGAATAACACTGTTATTTTGTGCATTTGACAATAAAGGCTTTGACTTGACTTACATTTCAAGTCATTGACTCACATTGTTAAGTATATAGAAAGCCAATAGGTCTGAAACTCCACATCCCATAATAAAGAGATGTTTATTCCACTGTGGAAACAAGAGGCAAATACTGTGCCCACATGAGCAATGAAACGTTCCCAGCATTTTTAAACAGCGTTAATAATTAGAGAAATAAATGAGGCATCTATTGTAGATTAATGTGGCCTGCTTAATCTGCAGAGTCATTCTCTGGATATGGAAATGGCATGTTTATAGTCATTAGCCCTAACAGAATATGTATTTGTCAAGAAATAATTAGAACCAAAAGACAATTTAACAAAAAGATTCAAAAGAAAAACATATTGTTACATCAAAATTGTGCAAGACAAGTGACTTATCCTTCATATCCCAATTTGCAAATAGAGCTCAATATAATCAACCTTAGATGCCCTCCGAATTATAAAAAAACAAACAAAAGAAAAGAAGAAGATGCCTGCTGTTAAGTTTAATTGACAATTGAACAAAAAAATATAAGCAGGCCAAAGCAGTTCATTTTGTTTTACATTGAGTAGCTTTTTGACATGAATGAGTTTTGTTTGATGGCCCATAACCTCATAAAGCCACAAATAGAAGACCTTCACGATATGTGGTACATTTTAACGACAGATATAGTAAGTTATAGTCAAATTATAGTAAGATCTAAAAAGGTTTAAACACTCATTTCCTTTTTCTGTTTTCTGCTTTTTTTTACCAGAGTATATTGATAATATTAATAATTTTCTCTCGTTCCAATTGATGTCTCCCTAAGGGATGGCGTTTGAGTTAAATTTTTGTTCTGTCTTTCTTGGTACAATAGAGCTTTAAATTTGAATAGGCTACTAATTTGGTAAAAAATATGAATTGGTTTCTGTTGGTTAGCATTATATATTAGCTGCCCTGTTTAACACACGGCACTATGTGGCTTGAACAAGTTGTATAATAAATCAAAGGACTTTTGCTGCAACATGTCTAATTTTCTTGAAATAAAGAAGAAAAAAATGGCCCTTGTTTAAAAGTCTTAGGGTGCAAACATATCAGTGCTTCTGTATTTTTTCTCCATATGGTTCTGAAATCGAATTATGAATTGCTGAGATAAACTGGATATTAGCCAGGTTTAGATAGCATAATACAATGCAATATTACAATCCATGTTCTTAACCCTGGAAGACATGGCAACATTAGTTTCCGGGCTAGATCAGTCCTGCACGGCAAAGGTCATAGTAAAACATTATTCGATTATAAGGTGTTCCAGAATTTGCTATTACAAAAAAAGGGGCCCTGGACACAAAAGGTTTGATAACCAAAACTAAGATGTTTTGAAGGAAATATTTTTTCTCTTTAAGATATTCAAAGGACAACCCATCATTGCAGGATTTAGCAATCCTATTACGTGAATATAAACATATCCTAGTGCTATTGATCCTTAATGACTCACAACTACGTTCAGTGTCATTGAGAACCCCAACTCCAATACTGTAATGCCTAACATTAACCCTAAGCTAACAGAACTACATAAGTGAAACTTTAAGTAGCAATGTAACAGCAAGTTATTAAGGACAACTATCACTACAATACAGTTTCACACAAATGTAATTCTTGAGAGGTAAGGTTGTCAAAGGATAATAAAAAAGAGAACAGACCATTTGATGACTATTGGTATCATAGCGTTGTTGAGAGAAAGTCTTATTCTTATATCTTTACCATTTCCCCCTTTTGACAAGCTCATTTTATTTTAAAAAGCTTGTCTCTGGAAGGATAGTTTTCTAGTGTATGGATTCAAAGAGGTCTCCAGTGGTCAAATAAATGGTCTCCCTGGAAAGGTTCAAACATCACACAGAGAAGTTGTAAATCACAGATGGCACCATCTCTCCACAGGCCTTTATGTCTCCTCTCAGTGGATGGTGTAAATCAAACGTATTGTGCTCTATTGTCTGTGCTGCATTTAGCGGTTGTAGAAGTTACGGTTATGGCCCGACACACGCTGGGATTGTTTGGAAAAGTGAGTATTCTGTAAAATGCTATATACCTTTGATCCACGGTTTTGATTCAGTTTTCCCCACCAATACCTTCCTCAATTTATTTCTCACTTAACCTATTTATTTCTATAATGCATGTATCAGCATAATAGCAAAACTATATACAGCACCTTGAAGTCAGTAACGAATAAGAGTATTAGGGAAATATTTAAAGCTTAGAATTTCATCAAATTATGTTCATACTATGCATAATCGTGGTTTACAAATTTGTTGTATATGAAAACAATTCCTGTGAGGTACAGTTGTTGTATGCGCCATGCAGTTAGCATGTGAGGTACACAGGACTAGTTATTCTTGAAGACCTTCTAATTTCTTCACGAACCTATTCTCGCATAGGGCCATCGAGCAACCAATTGTTGCATTGGTGGTTAAGGAATTTCTTCTTTTAAACAAATGACGGCTGATATAATACTCATATAGTTTTATATCCTAAAGGACGCGGCTACGAGCTCTACATACATCCACAGTGTATAAGATGTTTAGAAATTGGAAAGAAGCTTGTTTATTTGGCTGTAAATTTTCTTGTCTTGAACATTAACCCTCGCTGTTATATTTTTGGAAAGCACAACGTGGACAACATAAATTAAATTAATTAAACTAAAAAAGCCCTGCAGCCCTATGCACTTTATTGAAGTGCCCTCGCTTGTCATTAGTTGTTAACAAAGCTCAAAATGTGCATTGAAGTGTTGATTTGGGATTGAACATTCGTTTGACTAGAAATGGTGGAGTGATGATAACAGATCAAACTTTGGTTTTGGAAGTCATTCCAGCAAAACACCAAGAAAATACATCTTGAAAAAGTTCCCTGCTTTCCACACCAGGGTCACACAGCTGAACTTCTTGCGCAGATCGCTTGTCAACGCCTTATTGGAAATTGGAACAGGAGTGGCGCTTACACAGCCCATGGTCGGGTCAAGTATATCTTAACTGTGAACTTTTCTCAATTCTCATTGTCTGATGAGTGTTCACTCCTTCATGTAGAAATAAAAGACACAGATAAACTAAAAGCATTTTAATGCCTTGAAATCATAATGTCCCATTATAATACATGCAACAACAAAAACGAAAAAGAAAAATGAATTGTAAAACCTTCAAAAATTCAACAGTGTTTCATGAAGCTTGCAGGCTGCCTATCATGTTGTCCATTGGCCCAATGGACAGATTGTGTAATTCCTGGTGGAATACTTGGATACTGTATCTGCTTTGAGCGGAGACCAAGTAAAAGCAACTGGGACTGTGGTGTTTTGTGTTCACATAACACATCTCTGGGTAAAAGGCAGGAGCCAAAAACCTTGGCAACATCCTGTAAATTGGACTATGGCCAAGTTAGAGTCAAGCTGATCTCTAGGGAGTTTTCCCCCTGCATGAATATTGATGCAAGCAGGTTTCATAAATAGTGCACAATACCTCTTAACCCTCCGTCTACAGCTGAAACCCTGAGAGACGTAGTGCCCCTACCTGCAGTAACACCCCCCCACCTCCAAAAATAAAACAGGTCTCAAATTCATTTTCCCAAACACACATTGATCCCCCCCAAAATTTGAATGGTTATAAAATTTTGAGTTTGCATCACAAATGCAAACTAAAAGTGCCACAAGTTCGCTATTACACAATCACAAGTGGTCCTTCAGTACAAGTGGGAATTCAAATGAGATTTGGCAGCTGGGATGTGTAGCTAGTTGTGATCCCGGTACCAAATGTTCCATTTGCCCAGATTACAATAAAAAACTCTGGCCTCTATTCAACATTAACAGAGGTCTGACAAGCTTGATCAATCACAGAGTCTCAAGGTCATCTCAGAATTCTGAGCTAAATTGACAAAAGCTGGCTGATGGTTGTACCAACTACACCCTTCTATTTAGGGACTCTGAAACCCAAATCCCCCTCTCGTTTTGCAGCTGAGCCTGCCAATTGAAATAGGTTGTTTCTAAAATGTTTTTTTCCCTTTATGTGCTTGCAGCTGATCAACTAAATCTTTTTTTCAATACATTTCATTAGGGATACAAATGTATTTTGAGGGATTTAGTTGAGTCATTTCTTGCCATGGACAACAGAACAGTATTCTAAGTAATATTGAGTACTGCATACAGTAGTATTGCAAATATTCCTACTAGATGTGTAATTCTACTACAGGCTGATGGACCAACACAATGCTGCACAGGACAGAACGGGAAGAAAATGGAAAAAGAGATAAGAAAAAGTAGACATAGAGCAGACTAGACAGTCGACTGCTGCAGGCTGAGAGGTGGGAAAGACTGTAGCGTGAAGACAGAGAAAAAAAAACCACCAGAGGCCAAAGACACAGAGCCTTCAGGGGCCGTAGAGTGCATTACAGATCACAGTTGAGGTCGGAGAGGAGAAGGCCAGACAACAGGCTCCACATTCATTATCACCTGACCAACCAGTGTGCCACACGACGTGACTATAATAGGAGCAGGCATTTTCATCCGGCAAAGCCTGGCGAGGGATGATCTCTTAGGTTGTAATCTCACACTTTCTCGCTCCGTCTCTCTGCCTCAACTGTGCCCACGCCTCTTAGAGTCACAGAAATAAAAGGCCATGATTGTGTGCCTATGCTTAAGTGAAAAGTATGAGCGTTCATACCAAAAACCTTGTAATTTTACATTGCAACTTACCTTTTAGGTGAAGTACCCATGCTGCACTTATTTATTTAATATTACAAAGTCTATGTTTTTTGTTTGAATAAAACGAATAACTTATTTCATACATGTGCTGCATTTGCCTGAGGAAATTAGCCTTAGATATTTAGCAGGGTTGTTTCAGTGGAGAGGTCTGTGCGTGTCTCGGCTATCCATATTTAAGTGCCGTCTGCTGGCTGGGATTTGCAAAGGACCTTGTGATACCAGGTTATTGCAATTCACTTTAAGTTTCATTTGTGAAATAGTAAAAAACAAAAGTATTAAAGAATACATAATTAAATAAGGCTAATAGTACAAACAAATCCAGGATTGTTCTCCATTTCATAGTAATTAATTGGTTAAGGAGATCTGTTGACACTGCCAAGCGCCCTCTAGCAGGCTCTGACTGGTTAAGCACTATTAAGGCAGGCTCTGACTGGTTAAGCACTATTAAGGCAGGCTCTGACTGGTTAAGTACGATTTAGGCAGGCTCTGACTGGTTAAGAACGATTAAGGCAGGCTCTGACTGGTTAAGAACGATTAAGGCAGGCTCTGACTGGTTAAGTACGATTTAGGCAGGCTCTGACTGGTTAAGTACTATTAAGGCAGGCTCTGACTGGTTAAGTACGATTTTACCTTGGAATGTCAACATCAGCTGGTGAACAAATGTAAAGTTGTGAATGTTTAAACATCTGCACCATCAACACAGTACCATGCTCAGCTTAATCAAGTTTGCGTTTGTAGTTTCAGTGAAATTCAGTGAATTGAATAATGTATTAAGCTTCTGTTGACCAGTCACATTCAGTTTGTTGATGCCAATGCACATGTTTACTAAGCAAATGTTACACAGAATACACTAGGCTGCCATGTAACAATGTGTGGGTAATGACAACAACAGGCATCAATAATATTCCAGAGAGGTTTCCCATCTTCTTAAAACTACATGTATCCGTTTGAATGCTGGAGTCTGGGGAGAACGTGTGAACTGCTTTGGAAGTATATTATACTTACCGTGCAGTGCATGAGCATAATGTTAACAAAATATGTACTTTGTCATGACAAACGTGTTCTACACCATATCATCTGCTTGGCTGTTTTGGTGAACTAGAATAGGTAACATAAACACACAAAAAAATGTATATGACCATGTAAAATGTAAATGACTATAGAATATACACGCGGCAGTGCAACATCCCTAACAGACGTGCAGTTGGGGTTAGTTCCATGGCTGGGAAAGATGTGTAGCAAGAATGAGTGAGCCTTGTGAGCTAGGTCTACAGTTAGCCGGGAAGGGTTGGAATGGGGCCATCCAATAAGTACCTTCTGGTGGATGTGCCCGTTAAAACGTTTTCAAGACCGTGACGTGTTGCAGAGCATCCGAGAGCTGGTTCAAGCACCGTGTGGCAGTCAGTGGACCAATAGGTAGTCACTAAGCAGTATGACGTCTGTAACACCCGCACACTACCAAACACCGTGTGGCAGTCAGTGGACAAATAGGTAGTCACTAAGCAGTATGACGTCTGTAACACCCGCACACTACCAAACACCGTGTGGCAGTCAGTGGACAAATAGGTAGTCACTAAGCAGGATGACGTCTGTAACACCCGCACACTACCAAACACCGTGTGGCAGTCAGTGGACAAATAGGTAGTCACTAAGCAGTATGACGTCTGTAACACCCGCACACTACCAAACACCGTGTGGCAGTCAGAGGACAAATAGGTAGTCACTAAGCAGGATGACGTCTGTAACACCCCCACACTACCAAACACCGTGTGGCAGTCAGTGGACAAATAGGTAGTCACTAAGCAGTATG
>JACXGK010001143.1:41157-76977 GCA_016801125.1 Novumbra hubbsi | reverse complement strand
CCCCTCCTATTTGGTCTTCATTGGGGGGCTCGGCCCTCTGCAACCCCTCCTATTTGGTCTTCATTGGGGGGCTCGGCCCTCTGCAACCCCTCCTATTTGGTCTTCATTGGGGGGCTCGGCCCTCTGCAACCCCTCCTATTTGGTCTTCATTGGGGGGCTCGGCCCTCTGCAACCCCTCCTATTTGGTCTTCATTGGGGGACTCGTCCCTCTGCAACCCCTCCCATTTGGTCTTCATTGGGGGGCTCGTCTCACTGTGTCCCCTCTGTTTTAGTCTTCATTGGGGGGCTCGTCTCACTGTGTCCCCTCTGTTTTAGTCTTCATTGGGGGCTCGTCCCACTGTGTTCCCGTCCCTCTTGGCCCTCATTGGGGGGTCTCGTCCCACTGCGAACCCTCCATTTTTCTCTTCATTGGGGGGAGCTCGTCCCACTGTGTCCCCTCCCTCTTGGCCCTCATTGGGGGGGCTCGTCCCACTATGTCCCCCCCCTCTTGGTCCTCATTGGGGGGTCTCGTCCCACTGCGAACCCTCCCTTTGTTTTTCGTTCACTCCATTTATAATATGCCACCAGCAAGTATCCTAGAAATGCTGTTGAATTCCTCTCTTTGTGAGTTTGTGAGGGGACAGCTTTTTTCCATGTTGTTGAGCGTTTTGGTGATTCTGCGCTATTGTGTTGATGATTTGGGCCGTGTGTTGAGTGAGAGGTCTGTCAGCTAATTCGCTGGAATTTCTCTTTTCTTATTAAAGCCAAACTGAAGAGGGTCCTTTTAAAGAGGTCTTTTGTCTGGTAGATTGGTATGTCTAGAGGGTATTCTGGCATCGAAAGGCCTACAAAGAACGTTCAAGTAATTGTGTCATTTTGTATTGCAAAATCTTCAGAATGCTTTTGATTAATGTATGGCTTCAACAATAGCGAACAGACTTCCCGCCCACCTCACTGCAATTGAGTTGTTGAGTCCCCTATAGCGCTGACCACAAAAATGTTACTGCGTGGCTGGAAATGGGAGATTGGTTCCTGATCAAGACATTTAACCATGGCTCTGCTGAAAGAAGGATCCTAAGATGTTCCTCCAAAGTCTGGATATTGTAATAAACACGTCTGCAACATAATGCATGCCCCTCCGTCCCCCAGGGCTAACATGGCTGACACCGCAACCATAAATCCCCCTTACATGTGAAAGGCTTATTATGGGTCCTTAAGAGGGGTAGCCGATTGATGTCACCCACATGTTGGAGGCTTTTCTTCTTTCCTGACACTGGAAAGCGCGTCTCTAAAACATCTGACTAATGCCCCACCCACCCATTTGAATTCACAAGAGGTACCTTGATGACTACCCCTGGCTCAATGTACTATAGTTCATAGTTAACATACTGTACGGATGAAAACGGTTAGGGGTATTTTCAATCCCTTGTGAAAGGTTTTAGATTGTGCATGTTCTCATCAATATAACACTCATGACCAAAAAGACAGGGACGAGTCAGTGTGGTGATGGATGTCTCTGCAAATCCCGTAATTTATCAATGCTGGCTGAACTGAGCCGTATATAAACAGAATGAAGTATTCCCCCAGTGCCTTGGGTGATCTATAAGGTCCCCTGTTGTTCTGGTGCTAATTAGGAAATATACTTTGCGAGAAGCTCAAGGGAGCATATTTGACAAATGGAAATGGCCCCTTCCTGGGGATAGCCGTGCTGGGGTACCTTGAAAAGCATAGGACTGTTTTTATTTTTGATAGGCTCACTCTAGGCCGTGTGTTGGCATTGGCCTATGGCATTGTTAAATACGTTCCTAGAGGTTTCTTTGAGGTATCAATAGTTCAGGGATGTGTGCTGGCATTGGCCCATGGCATACATTATTAGGGGTTTGAGGAATCAGTGGGCCGATCATTATCCAATTGTTATGAATGGAATGGGTTTGATTATTAACTGAGTTACCTAAGCAAATTAATTACAACATTCTTTTGCCTATATATTATGGATTTTTAATCATTGCAGCAATAGGTCAAAACTATGTTAAACTTATAGACCACCATTTGTAAAATGAGTATGAAAGCTAGGAAATCACCCTTGACCAATTGTGCGTAGTTTGTTTAATCGTGTGTTCCGTAGTCCCAGGATTTATGAAAAAAGAAAATTACTTTAGTGTTTTCGTTGGTTTCTCCTGACAATACCAGCAGCAGCATCTAGTTTAATTACGGTTTTAAGTATTTACTAGAGACATGCGTTTAATCATATTGACATGAAACGTGGACAACTTAGGAAACATTGAGATGAAAAGCTCCTAGCTACATCCCAGAAGGCTTTTTTCCTGGAGAGATCCATCAAGTAGAGCACATCGATCATACACAATGAATTCTGCTTAGATTTTTCGTGGGATAGTTCAAGGTTGTGGATATTGCCCCATCAGCTGACCCCATTTAATGCCCTCATAAGGAATGTTGATCCAACAAGGAAAACAAGTGTGCAGTGCTTACGGAATATATTGTTCATTGGCACAACAACCAACCCGATGACTACAAAAAGTGACTACAAACAATTAGAATTACAAACCAGACTACAAACCAGAATTCTATTGGCTCATTGAAATGGATTAAAGGAAGTAAATATTTACTTGGATTAAAATAAGTACCTCTGACAGTATAATAATGCAGTGAAGACATTGTGAAGGCACTGGTAACGTAATCCAGAATGATTGGTTTGATTCTCGACTGGTCAACTGTTGTGGCAAGCTAGCTCCCAATAACTCTCTGATCCAGTGGTTTAGCACGGTATATGACTCAATCTTACTTTGTTAGATGTACATTTTGACGCACTTAGTTGCATCTTTTCACCGATAGTTCATTTAATCCGTAAACAATGTGTTCATTTGAAATAACTGCTCATGCTGCCGTGTTTTTGGTTTGTCCTCATTTCTACATGGAGGAATTCAGGAGGATATAAATGGAAAGGTATGGGGAAATCTAAAGGCTTTAAAAGTACAACTGCTTACCGGGAGGCTTGTGCGGTTTTTGTGATTTGGTGCCTGTAAAATTTAAAATGAGCTCCTTCACAAAAATGCAAATTGACACCATGTGGAAGACGAAGCATTTAAGAACACTAAAGTGGCTATTCGGTTCCTCTTAGACAAGTTTATGGGATTACCAGACTCTGCAGTCTCACGCAACAGCAGCGCACCTCTTGCTTTTCATTAATGAAGACCATAAAGATATATCAGAGAATGTCTTCCTTATTAGTTTTGTACATATACTCACCTTTCTATCCATTTGGTCCATTTTACCAAGTAAATAGATGACAACAAAAAAATGTATTATACTGCATTCGTTACGAAGCCCATGACCGGCCTAGGGTTTTAGCCACACTCGTTATCTCAAGGGTTCTGAAGCTTACTAGACCTTAACCACAGTAAATGTCCCCTGGCCCAGTGCGTTTACTTTCCAGCTCTGAGTTAATGGCCTTGACTATCTGAGGACCAACACAGGCTTAAAGGCAGCGTAATCAGATGAAGGAGAACACCGTGACTGAACTCCCGGCGGTGGGAACAGTGTTCAGGTGCCAGGCCCTCAGCCATTGGTCAACATGGTGCCCCCGCCCAATGGGAGCTCCAGTCACATGTGCCTTCCGTTTAGCGTTGGACCTTAATGGGGAGGTAATAACTTGCATGGCTGGGTGGGAGGTGAATGTGCACATTGGCCTGTGGTGACACTATCTAATGAGATCACACAGGGCCCCGTCATGCTTTGACTGCCCCCCCCCCCCCACCTCATTTTCTTAATGAATATGTGCACTTGTAAATACTGCACCCATGCTTCAGTCTGTGGGGGTTTTCCCTGGTCTAGGGAACGAGGGGTGGATACAGGCAGGATCCGGGTGCAGGGAATTACTCTTGTAGCAAGCGATGTGTTGCCAGTGTGCGTAGTGGTCGCGTTTTTTCCCCATTGCATAATTCAAAAAGGTTTTTATTTGTATTCAGTAACGGCATGCAGAACACAATGGGCCTCCCCTGACTGTTAAAAGATGGCTGTGTTTTTAACTTCTTGCTCATCTACATAATGAGGACATTCGGAATACAATCCCGTAAAACCCCTACTAAAACATTTCTCTCTGAGCTCCCGTTTTAATTGATTTTCTGTCATGCTCTCATGTTGACAGATTGCACTGAGCCTTCAGAAAGCACCAGCCAATCACCATTCCTCCTGGAGGGATTCACACTGATCACAAGGATAGAAATCACACAGGGACAGTTTCAAAGACAGAAACTACACTGAGTTTGAATGTGTAGTCCAGGACAGAGCTTAATCTATAAGTTTCTATACATTTCCTAATGCACCAGCAGTTTCAGGACAATCAGCTAATCTAATATAATGTCACACCTACAGCTGTTGTGAATGCCCCCGACATTAAGACTCATGGTCCCGTAGGACAGGACACAAAACGTGTCTGTATCTAGGCCGGTTAAAATGCTCTTCCATTGGCTCGTCCTGCACTGACGCTCCTGCTGTAAACTTTAGTTTACAGAGGAAAGAGGGGAGGCTGAGCATTTGTGTTTCCACGTCTTGGACCGTCCTCGGTTAGCCCCTCGGCGCAGTGAGGATGGGCAGATAACAGAACCACCCACCAGGCCTCTGCCATGCCACTTATGCTTCCGTCATGGGAGTCCAGGCCCAGGCATTCCACAGGCCTGCTACCATTCATCTGGTGACAGCCTCCCTCCCCCTGCCTCCCTCCTACGGGTCAGGAACCCCCCAGCCCAAATGGTAGAACAGCGCGACGGTAGGCAGCGTTCAGGATGGGACTTGCGCGCACACAGAGCGGGAGCTGAGGAGAATATGGGCCCCCTGTATTGATGTTCCTGTCTCTGTGAGAGCTGAGAGAGGAGAGCTCTCGAAACGCAAGGAGAATGAAGTTCAAGGAATGTATTACACCCTTGCTGAAAAGGTCATGCCGTGACAAAAGCTTTCCTTCTTTGTGAGGATGGCTGTGGAAGAGCAGTTTGAGATTCCCAAAAACTGGCCTTGACAGACAGAAAGACACACAGGCATACTTTGTCTTTTTAGACAGACAGACGGAGGTGATTCAGACAGACGGAGGTGATTCAGACAGACGGAGGTGATTCAGACAGGCGGAGGTGATTCAGACTGACGGAGGTGGTTCAGACAGACGGAGGTGGTTCAGACAGACGGAGATGATTCAGACCGACGGAGGTGGTTCAGACAGACGGAGGTGGTTCAGACAGACGGAGGTGGTTCAAAAAGACGGAGATGATTCAGACCGACGGAGGTGGTTCAGACAGACGGAGGTGGTAAAGACAGACGGAGGTTGTTCAGACAGATGGAGGTGGTTCAGGCAGACAAACCGGCAGAAATGGTTTAAACAGAAAAACTAACATAACTTTGAGGCAGACAGACAGACAAACAGACAGAGATGCTGACGGACGAAATGCTAGACTGCCCTAATGGCCGACAGACCTCGTTCAGACATTCTGAATAAAGACAATAAAGACATAAAGACAGAGAATAGGTTCAGACAGACAGACGGGAAGACAGATCTGGCTCAGTAAGACAGACAAAGACAATTCAGACACACAGACACGACTAAATTAGAAGAAAGGATAACATCCTCCCTGCAGAGCATAGGATAAGAGGCATTTGATAAAGCTGATTAGTCTGCCAGATCTGCCTATGAGATTCTTAAGAGCTAAGCAGCTAAATGTTTTTGATTAAAAGATTGTTTGTCTTAAATGACTTGAATGTGTATGTGTGCTTATTCCTCCGATTACCTAACTGTGCCTAGGTGTTAAGACAGCAGCACATTCATGACCTAAAGGCAAGCCAAGTCAATGTATTTTCCCTGCCTGGTATGACGAGTATTCATTAGACCTGTGAACATGTCTCCCTACACCACAATATTCAACCCTGTCTCATCATGTCAACCGGGAGCCCTTTAGCAAACAGGTGTTGGAGTCAGTGAGTGGAAGTCCTCACAAGAGGGTGTGCATGTTGAATTGAACCCTTAGGGGTGTGACCCCAAAAAGAGCCTAGACCCCTGACTTCCTAAACTCTATCAAATATATTTCCCCCAAATGTTAGGGTCATGTGTAGATTGATAGGAAGGAATTGAGGGGATAGATAATGAAGTTGACGGGTGGAAATAGAGGATTTGAGGGGGAGAGATAAAGGACTGTAGGGTGAGAAAGGGAGGAATAGAGGGGTTGAAAAGGAGGAATAGAGAATACATAATGAGCAAGTCAGGAGCTTGTTGACAGATTTCTCTTAGGTAGTAATGAGTGTGTATATGACGTAGTAATCAGTGTGTATATGATGTAGTAATCAGTGTGTATATGATGTAGTAATCAGTGTGTATATGATGCAGTAATCAGTGTGTTTATAAACCAGCCTGTACAGACAGACTGGTAACTGGTTCTTACACCTGGCTAGAATTGACTAGGCAAGGCTATAACCTCCTTACTACCTGACCACCAGCCTTGGAAGGCCAGTGCAGAATGGGGACAGCTAGAGGCCTAGTGAAGAACCACCCTGATTAGTTTTTATGGAGGCAGAACTCTTTTATGTCCACTACAAGTGTCACGAATGGTATGTTTAAAGAAACCCAATGAGAATGTAGTGAAAGATGAAAACATTAACAGCAGGGCATTGCCTGCCTTCCTGAAGGACCTAGACCGGACGAGATGTAAGACAAGCGTGGAGTTGGAAACGGGGGCATTGGCAGACTGGGTAATGGACTTGATGTGGGGTTTGAAGCAGGAAAGGAAGTCTAGGATAATATCCATATTCCTGACTCCAGAGGATGGTCGGGTGGAGGTTCACCCACTTAATCAAGAGCCTAGGGAGCCACCAATGTCACCTCACTTTTATTGCTGTTTGAGTAATTTGACATTCTCATGCGTTTGAAGTTTATTTCTTGCTGGAAATGTACCTACTCGTATTCAACTGAACAGTGCTGAGTGCTGAAAATGGCCTTAATTACTTGTCTGTGCAGCCAGTGTTCCCTCTTAGGGGGAGGGGCCGACCGACAGCCCTATCAATCACAGCCCTGCTTTCGTCTGGACCAGTCTGAACCGGTCTTTGTTGGCCCATATACATCATATTTAAAAACTCTGTTTCGTTGAACCGGATGTTATTCATTTCAGTAGGGGCCATCCACCCTCCCATGTCAGTTGAAGTCTCGGCTTGAAAACAGATTTGGATGTATTGACATTTTGTTTCTGGATCCCACTGCTGACTTGCCTCGGTAGTAGTGTTTTTTGATGTGTGGGAGAACAGATGTTGATTGGGGTGACCAGTAGTCTAAAGATACAATTCCCCAGGGCAGTGAAAGGGACATTCCCTTGTTTAGGTTTGGTCTATGTAAAAACATAGTCATGTGAAATAATACACTTTGCTGTTCCGACAGTTATGTGAAGATCTCCTGCTGGAGTTTTAACAATATTCTTTTAAATTGAGTTAAATTGCTATGCTTTCTTCCATCTAGCTTACTGTAGCCTTTTTCTAGGGTAACCTGATTTGCTAGAAGTTACAGAAAGAACTCAAAGAAAAGTTACTACACCACACATGTTTATTTATCATACTATATCTGTATATTATTATTTAACGTCCAATATGAGTAGGTCATAATACATCAGTTGTCTTATGAGACACAGTCTCTCTGATACTGAGTATCTATCCAGTAGCGTTAGGCCACTGTGTGAAATGGACCAGTGTCACAAAGTGTTTCAGTTTGACTTGTACGGAGCTAACAGTACCTGCAATCACTCAACAGACTGCTTGGCAACCAGCTTTCCACCATGCTACCGTGCGCTGGGCTCAGCCTTCCCTTGGGGATCATGATTCCAATCACACCTCAGTGGGACCCTTGCAGTCCAGGACAAAGAGCTGATCAAGATGCTAGGGGGCTGGCACTGTTGTCCATAGAGCTGAAACAGCAGTGCAGCCTGCCCAGTTCAGTTTGCCGTCTGGTCTCACCGTCTCTGTTTGCTTAGTTACTGTGGCATGAAATGGAGTGAGTCTGCGTTTGTGTTGACATAGCAAGTAACCCCTCCCAGCGAAGTGTCTGTTGACCGAGAGCTTTTATGCTTGTTGTCTGCATATGAATGGGAACCACCTGTTTATCAGAACAGCCATAAGAATATGCTGTTTTCGATGTTTAGTGTATTCTTCTCCGGATATGTCCCATGAGTAGTGTGTTTCTTTTAGAATTGAGTGGTAACAACAACAAAGGAGTATTTTTTATCATGTATTAGGTTACTCTCTGAGCAAGGTTTCAGCGTGACTGACTTTGAGCCTTTTATATTCATCTCCATCTTATATGAATAATTAATGTTTAAAATTGTTTTTGTTTTCTGTTGATTGTAAATAACACACTGCTACGAACCACGAGTGTACATTTGCATTGTTCTTTTAACTTCGGTATATGTATGCCATGATTTAATCAATCAAACCCAGTCTTGTAAAGCGCTTTAGCGCACACAATTTATTTAATTTGTGCTATCAGCAATTGCCTGCCTTGAGAGATCACTATAATTGGCACAGCAAGAGTGCCATGAAGGTATTCTACTTTTCTATTATCGACCTGCTAGCAAGCCCATGGGAAGAAACATTAGACAAAGAAGTTGGCAGTTAAGCAGAGTTGACAACCCCAAGACCTCAGTAGGCATTTGCAAAATATGGCTGTGCTCTTTTCAGATATTGAAGCAGGGTGATGACACATACTTGGCAGAGAGAACATCACTTTTCCTAACTGCTCTGTTTTCCCCAGTTTCACATGCTGGCATGAGCAGAAAAGTATTGTTTTGAAAAATATCACATTTTACAGTCCGTCAGCTCACTCTGTTTCTCTGATAACATACTATATAATGAACGTTTTTATTATGCAATTAATTAGTTAGTCACTTAGTTATCTTTTGGTTCTTCAAATTTGAATTGCTCCTGTCGTGAAGGATGTCGGTTTTGATTCCTGTATGTTTAGGGTCATGCAGATCGCTCTGAGAGAGCGCTCCACTGTCTTGGAATAGAAAGACAGGAAGGACAGCCATTTTTGACATCGGAGGGCTAAAGTGTTGCTTTCTTTAAGAGGGAAGCAGGTCATCTTGATGTTCGCCGGGACAAAGCCAGTGCTTAGCAAACAGTGGACGAGTGAGGTGAGGAACTGGAGGTCTCCTGAGATGGTCTGGAGAAGGGAACAGGGTCAGGGGGGCTTGATGGTGGGCGGCCAGCCGCCCGTAGCTGCAGGTGTAAGAATCTGTATTATTACATTACATTACATTACACACACAGTATGCTTTTCTGTCGGTCTGATGATGTACATTTTATAAACCCAGATGAAGAGTTGCAAGGTTAAGCCATTGTCTCGCATGTGCCCATATAAGTCATAACCTAAGTGATCCTACATTGTTCTGTGGTTTTTAGGGCAAATGAAGAGTAAATGCAAGAGTAGCGTATTGCTTCAATAATCATTCAATAATTCTGTTTAAGATTTACGTGAGGAAGTGGATTTTGCAGCACTGAAACAAATGTCTGGTGAGGAGTGGTCCCAAAGCAGGGCATGCAGGGTGCTTGTTTCTGGTGTGGGACTGGTGTAAGCCCTATTCATTCTACTTAATGATCCTGAAGACTTTTTATCACAATGGGCATTTCCTCTAGATGCAGCAATAGGAGGCAGCTTCCTACTGTGTAGCTGCATAATTACCTATCAACAATAACAGAATTGAAACATCATAAATAATGATTGAGGTGGAGACTTTGCAGACATGCAAATGTGTTTCCTTTGCTGTCTCATTTGAGGCTGTTGGAAGCTAGAGGATGTTAGGAGGTGAGGAGGAGGTGGTGAGGAGGAGGTGAGGAGGGTTTGCCAGGCACTGGTATCAGGGCTGTGGTATTATCCCCATTCATTGTTTTTGGTGAATTTCATTCCTTGTCTGGATGAAGTCACGCACTATGCAGGGCTCACCATAGAGGTTGTGTGCTACTATCGACATTGCGGTCATAATGAACCTTAGCCATTCAAGACATGGAGGCAAACTGTCACACTCACACAGCTGTACTTTGCGTGTGCACAAACACACACACAAATAAACAACAAACACATTAATATACACACAGCTGTACACTGTTAAAGGATCAGTGGTCAATGTCCATGTGTTCTGTCCTATTCACATTCATTTTGGTATTTTTGTACAGTTCTTCTTGGAGGATGTATACACTGAGACTTAATAGGATTGAATTGTAATGTAAACTTGTTTTTGTTTTTATTATTTAGTTGACTGCATTGTTTAGGAGCTGATACACAGAAAAATCCCAACACCCACCACATCTGCAAACATTTTATGCAACCAAAACAAAACATAAGAACAGTATTTGGGTTTTGTAAAGATCCGCCATAGAAAGCTGGTAGAAATAGGCATAAGTCTGCATACTAGGCCATGACTTGTTACCTAATATTTCTTGTCAACCCTTTTGTTGGAACTGGAAATTGCACAAATATGTGACCAACTGGATCATGGGTTTGTGGTAAGGGAGGGTTGGGGATATGGGTGGGTAGGGGGTAAGGGAGGGTTTGAAATTAAGGAAGGGTTTGGGGGTAAGGAAGGTGTTGGGGGTAAGGGAGGGTTGGAGGTAAGGGAGGGTTGAGGGTATGGGAGGGTTGAGGGTATGGGAGGGTTGAGGGTATGGGAGGGTTTCAAGTTAAGAAAGCGTTGGTGGTATGTGAAGGTTGGGGGTCTGGGAGAGTTTGGGGTAAGGGGGGTATGGGAGGGTTTGGGGTAAGGGAGGGTTGGGGGTAAAGTGGTGGAGGTTGTGTTTTTTGTGCTATGCTTCTCAGCGGTCACATGAACCCGCCGGTCCTCTGGGAGTCGCCAGGCAGAGAGAACGTGTGGTCGGCAGAGGAATGCGCTCCTGGCTGGAAAAGGTTTCGCAGGCCTAAGGGAGAGCTCCTTCTGCTGCCAGCTTCCCATGAAGACAGGCCTTCCACAGAAACCCAATCTCCCACTCCACTAGGCAGGGCCGAGGGGCACTTCGGGCAGATCTGGATTTGCTGCAGTGATCTAGATCCACGCACCCGTTCAACAAAGGATCAGTCAATGAATGTCTTGGGAGACCATGTCATGATGTCAATGTGCTAATTCCTTGGTAGATGCCCACTTGGAACTCTAGTGGGTAAGGAGACTCATCCTGAAAGTGCCTGTCCACCGCAGTAGTGTAGGTACACGCCTGTATCCCTGACATGACATTCAAGAAGGAGGCAATCTGAGGGTTGAACAAATGCTTTGTGATTCAAGCATCCATGGCTGCTGCAGAGACTGTGGGTTGACGGACTGGCACGCTTTCTGGCCATTTATTTTGCTGCCAAAGCTGAAGTTTTCCAAGCAATATCTTCTGTATCTGTCTTTTCTGGCCCCACCAACATGCACCATGGAAAGAAGGCACTTGTCCCCCAAATGGTTCACAGATGGAATTGAACTATAATGCCTCAGATGTGAGCTTCTTTTGGTGAAGCAAAAGATCTTGACAAATGGCCGGGAGAAAAAGTAAACTGGCATTTCTGAGTCATGAACCATTGAGAGGAGGACCGACCCCTCCCAGGGATGAGCGCCCTTGAGCCACAGAGAAATGCAGGAGACCTGGATTCATTCCAAATTCATCAAATGCTGTACGTTGAGCGTTTGCTTTAGCCTTTCCAGAGACACGGGTTTGTAAGTATGGCACTTTTGCGACTTTTGCACTTTTGGTCCCATTAAACCAGGCAAGGTTTATCAAGCCCAGCTTGATTGAAGTATATGAAATTATTTCAAATATATTTGAACCCAGGTCTGATACCCAATCAGCAGCTCACCGACATGGTCTAGATATTCTGTGATATAGAAATACTCCCAGGTGATTATCTTTCCTCTCTGCTTCCAGTCTCGGTTGGTTTAATTCATTTCCCCTAGATCTATCATAAGGAGGGAAATATCTCCTTGCCATGTCAGACATAGTTTATTTGGTCATTTGTTATGGGTTGCAATCTCCACACCATTTTTCTTTCCAACTATCCCATCTGCTTTCTAGTATATAACCAGATCAAAGGGCCCGGCCAAATCATGGCTTCTGGCGGTTACTCTCAGAGCGATTTATATTTTTAGAGATCCACAACATCTCCAGGTAGTAAGAAAAATACCACTAATGTAGATTTGAATTCACAGAGAGTTGCTTGACCTTGAATCATCCACTGCGTTGGTGCTTCCCATTGACTTCATTGTCTCAGTAGTGTGTGTGGTGTACTGTCTGTGCTCTCAAACTGCTTGTGCTAATTGTGCCCACAATGGGGACTGATTACAACTCCATGCGCTCAGTGTGTTATCACACGTGTCATGTCCCATCCATCAAGCTTTAATTCATCGTGCCATGGTGCTCTGTTACGATGTGCCTCGTCCTTTCTAAGGAGACACCATACATGACTTTCGGCCCACCTCTTGATCCCCTTGCCTCTCAGACGCAGCGTGTGCAAGGGCGCCTTGCTGCCAGACAACAGCTACGATAGACCGTGCCCCCCCCCCGGTATCTCATCCAGGACGAGGCTGAGGCTCAGGGACAAACCCAGTGCGGAGCCATGGGGACGGGGGGAGGCTGTCTAGAGTAACTGGTGGGCTCACCAGGCGTTGTGAGACAGCCCGGTCTCTCCATGCGTGTTCCGTGGCCCCCTTAGCATTGATTAGTCGGGCCTTAACACTGATTAGCCAGGTCTTAACACTGTTGCGTTGTTAATGAGTCTAGTCCCTCCTGCTTTGTAATCCCTTCCAAACGTGTTTATTCTGCTCCTCCCTCTCTGCTCCCGTTCCTCCTATTTGACACAGTTCAGCGAGGCTGTCTGTGATGCCCGGTACCCAGCAGTCAGTGAACACAGCTGTGATTGACACAGCTCTGCTCCCCGTCTCCCAGCGCTCCTTAGTGCCCACATGGCGTTCCTCCTCTCTCCCGCTCTCCCTATTGCTTTGTTTGTGCTTATCCAGGGCGTGGTACATGACCTCCAAGGGCCCGGTCCCCGGGTCCACACATTAAGAGCCCCGGGGAGCGTTGCTCCGTCTGCTGGCTCCCAGAGGGTCTTTTGGTGAAGGCCACATGACCGCACGCTGAGGTTTATGCGCGTTTAAAGCTAATGCGCTGGTAGACGGTATCACGCGCTGCAATGTAAATACTTCATAATGGACAAAAGGGATACTGCACAATTGTAGGTTGTCTGGGGAACGGGTGTTTGGTTCGGTTGGTGTGAATGGATGCTTGAGGTCCCAGGAGATCAAATTGGAGAGGATGATTTGGTTGTCCTTGTTCGTTCTAAATGTAAATTGTATTCATTTGAGGGACATTGTACTGTTGTTCATGTGAATCACAATCGGAGCATGTGATAAGATATGTTTGTACACATTATTTCTGGGAGCCTGCTTGACTGGTCTATTCCCTAATGGTTTCCCTGGTGAACCAACTTAAGCAATGTCATTTAAATTTTAAAAAAGCTGTTTTCTTAGCCAAATCCTCTCTACAATATTGATAATGTCACTATTAAATAGCCTGATAGATTGCCTTACGTTTTGTAGGCCTGTTAGTTTATTAAGTTGATATCAATAAACTTTACATATGCTAATTCTTGTGATTGCGTTCCTATCCATTAAGGCTCACTGTCCATTATTCCTTGCCAGCGTTGGCTACACTGTGCCCAAGGGTTCTGCTTCCGGCATGCTAATAGTAGACTGTAAAATCACACAACCATCCTACCAATTGGCTTTGGGCAATAATATTGACCCCTAATGACAGTTGCCCAGTGTGGAAAACATTTTTAGGCAGCTTGGCTGGCAACACCCATTTGCTGTTCAATTGTACCAGCTTATCGTTATTCAAAGTATTAGTACATTCGGAAATATGTCTGACTAATGTAGATATCGTCTGAAATGGATTGTATGTACGGTCATTTAAATGATGACATAATGTGTGTTGCAGAGATAAGATATGTGGAAATGAGGTTGTCTCCCCACAGCCTAGCATTCATTTGCATCAATTTCAAATGTTAGGTTATCTGGTATTTAAATGAGCAAGCACATTTCTATGTTATCAAGCACTGTAGGACACTACAGTATAGTACGGTGCAATTTAAATGAGTACAGTACTGTAGAAAGTGGTACAGTGTAATACAGTACAGTGCCAAATTATACACTAGCCAAAACAATATTGTACTGTATTATGACTACAATTTGAAATTGTACAGTGGTCAGATACATTGCAGTATTTCTTCAAAGATTAATGGATATAAAAAGGTTTTCAGCAATGCTACTTTTAGTTTTCAGATCTCTTTAACAGATATTCTCTCGGGTAAAACATAAGACCCCTTTTGAAAATGTTTCACCCTAAATCAATGCTTTCCTTTGACATTTCTTCAAGATAGGAAATGGTCGATAGGGTTTCCTAATCATTCTTTTGGCATTTCTTTCCCCAAAGAATAGACTCAAAACGTTCATGTGTCCGGCACCAAACTGAATGTGTTCATGTGTACCTGGGAACTATTTGATCGTGTCACTCTGACCGAATTGACCAATTGATCAGACGTCCTCATCCTCTTTTCTCCACCCTCCCTCCAGCCGTGCCATCAAGACCAACCAGGACCTGCTGCCGGAGACTCCGTGGGTGAACATATTCTACGATGACTTCTGGGGCACCCTGCTCACCCACAGCGGCAGCCACAAGTCCTACCGGCCCCTGTGCACCCTCTCCTTCCGCCTCAACCACGCCCTGGGCGGCCTGGAGCCCTGGGGCTACCACCTGGTCAACGTGGGCCTCCACGGGGCCGTCACGGCCCTGTTCACCTGGCTGGCTCGCCTGCTGCTCGGCGGGGGCCTGTGGGGCCTCCTGGCAGGGCTGCTGTTCGCCTCGCATCCCGTCCACACGGAGGCGGTGGCGGGCGTGGTCGGCCGGGCGGACGTGGGCGCCGCCCTCTTCTTCCTGCTGTCCCTGCTCTGCTACGTGCACCACTGCGCGCTGCGCGGGGGCGCGGCGGGCTCCTTGCGGCCCGGGGCCTGGCTCCTGGGCAGCCTGGGCTGCGCCGCCTGCAGCATGCTGTGGAAGGAGCAGGGAGTGACGGTGCTGGCGGTCTCGGCGCTCTACGACGTCTGCGTGTTCCACCGGCTGACGTTGCGTCAGGTGGTCGTGCTCGTCCACAAGGTAAACCGTTGGTCTTCATCCCCCACCCCCCCCCCCCCCCCCCCCCCCCCCCCCCCCCCCCCCCCCCCCCCCCCCCCCCCACCCCCACCCCACCCCCACCCCACATGTGTTCCATCTACGTCCTGGCTCCACCGTCAGCGGAACGCCGGCACAGCCGCCATGTGGAAAGCAGACCTCTTCACGTGGCTCTTGTTGTGTGGCGGCGTGGCTGGGTGTTGTGCTCTTTTCATTAGGGTGTAATTCGGAAAAAAAAAATCTTATGTATGTACAGCTGTGTGTTCCAGATTGAGCTGTTGATTTGTCATTTTAATGCAATGAAAATATACAAGTGAGGAAGGAAAGTAAAGGGACTGTTTCTCTGGTCTTTATTTATGACTTGGGGTGTATAATTAGTGTTTGTTTGCATTCCAATGCCCAGACAAATAAATCCACAAATTTATGTCAGAAATATGAGTTTGGGAACCGTTTGTTGTCATGGCGATGGGTTCATAAGGTTAATAAGGGAGGTTTGTCGATTTAATTTGAATTCCCATGCTGTCTGTTATCTTGTCTACAAGACCTGTATCATACTCATAATCTACCAATGCCTCTCCTTTCTGCCTTATTACCAAACCCCAGCTAGAATATGCTTTAGTATCAAGTTAACAATCAATTCTTTCCCAGTATGTTAATTCAAATAATTCTTTCACCTTATGCAGTTATTAAGGTAATGATCCTCTGATGTAAGACAATGATGATCAGGAGATGAATGTGAGCTGGGCCTGCTGTCTTAACACTGTGTGAATGTGAGCTGGGCCTGCTGTCTCCAGATGGTGTGAATGTGATCAAGGCCTGCTGTCTCCACACTGTGATTGAGAGCTTGGCTTGCTGTCTCCGCAATTTGAATGGGCGCTAGGCCTGCTGTCTCCACACTGTGTGAAGGTGAGCTTGGCAAGCTGTCTCCACACTGTGTGAAGGTGAGCTTGGCAAGCTGTCTCCACACTGTGAATAAGAGCTTGGCTTGCTGTGTTCACACGGTTTGAATGTGAGCTAGGCCTGCTGTCTCCACACTGTGTGAATGTAAGCTAGGCCTGCTGTCTCCACACTGTGTGAATGTAAGCTAGGCATGCTGTCTCCACACTGTGTGAATGTAAGCTAGGCCTGCTGTCTCCACACTGTGTGAATGTGAGCTAGGCCTGCTGTCTCCACACTGTGTGAATGTGAGCTAGGCCTGCTGTCTCCACACTGTGTGAATGTGAGCTAGGCCTGCTGTCTCCACACTGTGTGAATGTGAGCTAGGCCTGCTGTCTCCACACTGTGTGAATGTGAGCTAGGCCTGCTGTCTCCGCACAAGCCTCGCTGTCTTTATTAACATCCCTATGGTGACGCGTATGATAACGTGGTGTCTCTGGACCAGTGTGTGGCCCGTACATTGACAGAGGCAGGCAGACCAAATGGCGTGTCAGGCCTGGCTATGCTTGAGAAGGCCGCTAGAGGGAAAGGCTGAACGAGAGGATAACTCATATCTGACAGCTTCTCAGCATTTAATTGGATATCTACCACACAAATACATCAGCCCTGCCCATCTAGGCGTCCCCTTAGACAACGAAGTGGCAGGTCTGCTTACACAACACCCGCATGGATGGACCAGATGCTTGGATTTCACTCCTACTTTTTGCCACGTTGGCAGGCACCCATGGGTCATTGGCTGTGTGTGAAGTAAATAACTCTGGTTTACTGTCAACACGGTTTAATACATTTGAGCCTTGTTACAGACACATTGTCTGTAATGGCATCTTTGACTAAGCCATGTTGGATCACTGCATCTGACTCTGCCTTTCATTTTAAATGACTACAGCAAAGCGTAGAGAGGCCGCGGTTTCTCTCCTACTCCTACTTTAGAGGAAATAAAACACACTGCAGAATAGCGTGTTTTTGGGAATAATGCTTCCCATCGCCCTGCGGATGATAATGTAGTTATGTAGTCTCCCAGTGTTATCATTGAAACCCAGTCCTATGCCAGTTTAATGCCGATTATTAGTCAAGTTTGTGCCCCCGTCTGTATAATGTACGTGCCTTGCTCAAAATTTCTACTGCTAGTTGCAGCTCCGTTTTATCAGTCCCTGTTTGTTTTTGCCTCGTCTGTTCCTGTCCCCCGGTATGTTTTCTTTCACGCCACCCAGCCTTCCCTGCGTTCTTGTTACGTTGCGTGTTCCGCGTTTGGGTCCCTTGCCCGATACCTGCAGCCTGACCCTAACATATATACGACTAACAGCATTGTAATTAGTTCATAGTGCGCTAGGCTGTCTGGGACAAATGTTCTTAAAGGAAGCCCTGGTACAAATGTGAATTTCAATTGGAGTATATTTATGAGTCCACATAGCACTGTGAAATGCCAAAGGCATGAAGATACCGTACAAATGGAAAGTTATGGAGACAGCAAAGTGATTAGCACCAGTGATTAGCACCCTGTTCATGTTGGTGCTCTGTGGAAAACGGTACCATGGTTCAGGTGATTGAGGCCAAAATAATTGTTTCTGTCCTGATGGGCACTGCTGGGTCCACCAGCCAGGTCTTCCAGGTTCTGAATGAGCAATGAGGGCACTGCAGTGTGTGGTGAGGATGGCGTCATCTGGGACTTTGCTAGGTCAGAGTTTGACCAGCAACAGGTCCCGGTTGGTGGGTATGATGGACGTCATGTGATCCTACCGTCCTACATCATTTTGCAGAGGCTTTGTATGAGTCTTTACCTGTAGTCCTGTGGATACTGTTAGCCAGTCACTATCTTGCCTTGCCCCTAGTTGTTACCATGCTGTCTCTCTATTCCCTCTGAAACAGTACGGTGGGTGGACATTCTGTGAACATTATAGGGTCGTAAAATGGGTTACTTATCTGATTGTGGCTTTCAGTCAATTGCATTACCGCTTTATATCCACTGCAAATCTCCCATTGTCATAATGGTTTCTTTGTGCGGTTTGAACTATCTTGACAGCTAGGAGCTGGGGGCTTTCGAGTAATTCACTGAATGCAGTGCAGTAAATTATTCAGCCTAAGCATTGTTTCATCAATGTCCTTCAGTAACAGTCCATATAATTATTGTCAGGGTGGACTTGGATGCACACCGTACAATGTTCTGTGATTATGTGCCAGTTTTTCTACATATGTCACATTATGTACAGTTTGTTTACACTCAAAGCTTACATAGAAATTATATTCTTCAGTGCTTGTTTGAAATAATATGCCTATTCTGCATGTTTGACTTATGTATGTGGGCGGGGATCACGTATGTATGTGGGCGGGTGTCTGTTTCCACTAATTTTCTCAGAGTCAATTGGAGCTTGAATCTAATGTAGAGCCCTTATTTACATCAGCAAATGTCACAAAGTGTTTTTACAAAACACCCAGCTCGAAACCCCTAGGAGCAAGCAACAACAGTGTTGGAGCACTGCGGCTAAGAAAAACTCACAAAAGGGGCCAGAATTCTGGAAGAAACCTAGAGAGGAACCAGGCGTTGAGGGCTGCGCAGACCAATTTTGGCTGTGCCGGGAGAACATTTTAAGACTACAGGTTGTAATAATTAATACATCCGTGTGGGCTGTGTCCAGAGTCAATAAAACCAAATCCAGGTCTGAATCTTGACCAGATAGTTGAAGCTTGACCAGACAAAGTAAAAACAGGGATAGTTGGAAGGCTGCAGATACTACCGGTACACCTGTTCCTCCCACCCTCCACACCACTGTGTTTCTGCTTTTCCCTCCAGGACACTAAACCATTGTCTCGTGTCCATTGCGTGTCTCTCCCCGTCACCCTATTAGAGCGTGGGTCGGCAACTTGCAACTCTTTGGCTCATAATCTGACTGGAATCACCAGAGAAAACATACTTTAACTTAGGAAATCTGTTCTTCCGCAATTATGTGATTGTATTTGTCTGAATGTAATCAAGAATGTAATCATGCTATCATTTAAAAAAAAAAACATACAATCACTTTTTTGGCCTAGTTTAGGTGAATTTTTGTATAATGATTATAATTATGTTCTGGCCCCCTGACCATCTGCCTAGCCTAATAATTAACCCATAGCTGAATGTAGTTAGACTAGCCCTGGATTAGAGGGAGCTTTTACAGCGATATAATGCTTACAGTCGAGGTGGGATTGACACACCAAATTCTATACAGTACATTCAGCGCGAGGGCTCTACTTCTACACAGTCCTTGCTCCCGCTCAGCTCTGTAGGACTGACCAGTCAGCATGTTGAACGTGTTACCAATTCTGTCTCGCCAACTCATTTCCCACTTGGCAACTCTGTCTAGTTGTGGGTTCTTGGTGACACTTTCCCCAGTGCAGGCTTTCCCGTCCATGATACCAGCCTAAGAACCACCCAGACGTTGCTATCAGTAGGAGGCGAGGCAGGGAATGTACACTACTCCCACTCTCTGTTTGGTCCGGGTTTGGAACACCACCCCCCTGGCAGTCGTCAACACGGTAATCAACGTTGTGAAAATCCCAGCATATTTCTTCACGCTTTATTGTGTTGTTGTTGTCATCGTTTCAGCCCTCCTGCTCCATATGTATGAGTCCTGGCATCTCTCTGAGCTCTGTTTTATCTGGGCCTAATTTGTTGGCGCTGCTTTCCGCATCATAGCGTGTTTTGTCTCTGCCAGGATTACATGGCTGTGGTCCATGTCTTTTTACACCTTGGACGGCTCGCTGCCGATTCAATTATGAAGCCATATCCCCCTGCAGACGAAAGGGCATGTTATTCACCTGAATACAGAGGTCAATCGCCCCAATTTTACCTCTGTAATTTCTTGGGAATTGACACAATTATTTTCTGGGAATTTTTGTGTGCAATCAACTGGCACTGTAGCTCGGAGAATAATTTAGTATACGTTTATTTGGTACTTGCCTTGCCTTGACAGAAGGACAGTATTTTCCATTACCCTTTCTGCAGGGGTGGTCACTGCTGTCAAGCTGATCTGGCCACTATTTGGAATTGTGTTTAGGTGTACGGAAATGATGTTGCTTAGTTTTCAAATTTCATTGGTTGCAGTGACGCTTGGTGCCTTGCAGGGAAGTTGATTTTCAGAAGTAAGCAATTGGAAAGATGAGCTGATAAACCAGTTTAAGACCAAGACTGATGATAAACATGTAAATAATTGATTTGCTCACTATTTTGTTCCATTTTCTTGTATGAATAATGTGATTTGTTGGAATGGTAAGTTTCGTCTAATCAGCATGAAATATCATCAATGTCAGTATCAGTATCAGTGTTTTGTTTTCCTGACATTTTGAAGCAATTAAGAGTTTGTTGTTTGTGTGTTTTCGTATGTCCATATGTTAGTAAGAGATGATGAGAGTAATTAAATGAGCATATGGTGAGGTTAACACAGAGAGGGAGTGAGAGGCCAGAGACTGGGTCTCCTAATTCTTAGCGGTCTGGGGCCCCGGTCCTCGGAGGACAGTTTTATCGAGGGATCTGATTGACAACTTGAATGCCGTTGGTTGCTCACACCTTTAAAACAACGAACACCACAACAGCCAATCGCCACAGTCGCCGGTCACGTGTAATGGCCTGTTTTGAACGACCTTGCAAACGCTACCTTGTGCTTGTCAAATGTAATCACATCTCTTGCTAGAAGCTCCGTTTTCTTCTCCACAGCTCGCCAATGAGGAGTGGGTGACAGAGAAACGTGCTCTGTCATCACATAACATTTTGTTTGACCACAAAGTACATACTTGAATGTCAGCACCCCCCAAAAAAAGCATGTGTGACGTTGACATAATTGCATGCTGTTCTTTGGGTGCTGAAAGTCATAATATAGATTTTACATTTAAATAATCTAGCAGACACAAGGTACAGTAGTCAGTGAATTCATTTTCTCAATTGTTTTGCCTCTTTTTTTTCTAACGCCCCCTTGTGGGTGTAAAACCCATAACCGTGGCTTTGCGTGCGTTAAATTCCACCAGTTTAGCAACATGAGGTGCCTACATTAGATTGACCCCCTAACCAGACAGTGGAGTTGAGTTAGGATCTCTATTGTCCCTCGACAACGGACATGGTGAGAAATATTTTTGGAACACCAAATTGTAGCAATGAATCGAGCAACAGAATAGTGTGAACATGAAACACTGATGACAAGCATTATCTATGTACTGTGACAATGTCACACCTGGCAAATCCTGACCCTTCTAGCTTTATGTATGTATGAGTGGACTGTGTGTGGACACATGTCCTTTTGCACTGCGGACATCACATGATGTACAAATAACATATTCGGGCGTCAGCATTGTGGCATGTTCAATATTAGTACAGCCGATATGTCATAAAGCGTCATCTACACTGTCAGAGTGTTAGCGCTTTTAGTTCTGGACAGCGTTGTAGTATTGCTGGATGCATAGCATGCTGGCTTGTATTATATTTACCAAATAGTTTGTTAACATCCGTATATAGCAAGGCTGGTTGCGTTTACATTTGTACTATAACCGCTGTGTGGCCTCTTTACTAGATGTTTTTAGTTGTGTCGCCACCCTTAGTTCTTGCACTACTCGTGAAGCGTGTATGGCATGTGTCGTATGCCGAGTATGTGAACGGAGTTGAGCTTCTTGAAATCCCGGTCGGTGCGCTCCGCTCCGTTCCAATGCTCCATTACTTTCCAATCGCTCTATTAAAACCGCTCTAAGCTCTCTAAGGAAAATTAGATCAATTTTCATAAATTATAATTCAAAAAGAATCCATCCGTTCAATTTTGGGATTATGGATGTTAATATTGTACTATTCTTTTTTTATGTAACCAAGCCATTTAGGTTTGTATTTTAACGATAGCTAGCTTGGTTTTGTTAACAACATGAAGGGCTGTTGATACTGTAAAAGTAATCAAATGGTCTACAGATCTATTTTTCAGTCGTTTAACCAAAATGTATATCCTACAATCAAACAATTTGGACTATGTTATTTGCTTATACGACAGAAAAATAGTAAAGCATTTCGAATGGAATTCCCTTTTCATTTTGTGTCAAGCGAGGACCGCTGCAACTGTGTTCAGTGTGAGCTGTTGAGTATGTGTCTAAACCTGGTTACGGGCAACGGAACATTCATTTTGCTAGTGTGCGTTTAATTCGTTTTTTTATTAAAGTATTTACTAAACTCCATGATAATTTAAGGGACGCTCTAAGAAACCCACAAGAGTCTTAAAATGGTGTTGGGTGAGCATGCCCCGAGTATGCCAATAAGTAGTGAGTGCAACTCGGAACCTGAGCGATTGAGCGTGAGCGTTCTGTCCTGTTCAAATAACGCTTCTCGCGCCAGTCCAATTAAGACCGCTTGTCTCCCGCTCCGCTCGCGTACTCCAGTAGTAGGTCAAATCTGCAATGAAAAACACCATTTTCGAATTAGCCAAAATCCGTTGTTAATTTTTGAATCGAGAAAGGCCAGTAGATACAATTAAATATAGGATAGAAGAAATGCTGAACTGTGTAAAATGCCAATAACATTTTATCACTGCATTCTAGAGAAGTGCCCTTTAAATGTTTGAATGGAAACTTGGGAATTGAATGCCCATAAATGCCACACCCTCAATTCCTGTGGGAGACTCTAAACCAATGTATCTTTTATGCAAAAAAAAACAAATTAGGAGCTAATTCTGTGCTTGGAGCTGGTTAACAAGGTTATTTTCAATTACAGACACTGAACTAAGATACAATTAGTACACCTAGCTTGGCCAACATGCAGCTTTTCAAAATGAGCTCAGCTGTTTCTTCATTAGCAGTAGGCAGTTAAATGTCTTTCCTCAGGACTTGGCGTTGGTAAGGTTTTTCCACCACGGAAATTGCTTTGTTGGTTAACTATAAAAGTAAATGTTTACACGATTGTGTGACTTTTTAGAGAGCGAGAGAGAGAGATGGAGGCAATGTTAACCGCATGATTTTGGGTCAGAATGTTATGATGGCTGGAATTGAAATAGTTTTTTGATGAGCGGTTTTGACTTTGTTTGTAGCGAGTCAAGGCCCATTGTTCTTCTGTTTTTCAGTGAATGTAGACAGTTGGGGCCATACAGTCCAAATAATTACCCTGGTGTTTGTGAATGTTACTTTACTCAATCTATAGTTCAACTATTATCATAAATGTATACGGGCAGGCGCTCCTCAATATGCCAAGCCTTCTATTATATATGTATGTTTGTAGTAATGTGATACAATATCACTGTCGGCCCGATAAAGAGGGACTATGCATCTTTTACCAAGCAAAAGTGTAGATTATTGTTATTCCCGAACTAGTCCTGCATCATCCCTCACCACATCTTGCTTCAGTTCAAGGGAAAGGGTGTTTTTCACAATTTGCTTGTGGAGGGCACTGTATGGAGGGCACTGTATGGAGGGCACTGTATGGAGGGCACTGTATGGAGGGCACTGTATATTACTGCAGGAAACCTGAGGGCAATGCTGTGTGGTAATCCTTCACTCTTAACATTCATAGATCACCTATTACGCACCTTTGTATATTTCCTTAGATTGTCACATCAGTTCTCATTCTCCCCTCCTCCTCTCATTACATATGATTTATGGAACCCCAATATATATTACATCGATGAACCCTCATCAGATGACTGATATGAAATACATTTTTAGTCTGTCCAGAAATGTGAAGAATAAAACCCCAAGTGCTCTCTCTATCTTCCTCTGGGGGTTTCTAGCACTCTGAGGGTGTTGCTCTCTATCACCCTCTGGGGTTTCTAGGACTCTGAGGGTGTTGCTCTCTCTATCACCCTCTGGGGTTTCTAGCTCTCTGATTGTGTTGCTCTCTCTATCACCCTCTGGGGTTTCTAGCTCTCTGATTGTGTTGCTCTCTCTATCACCCTCTGGGGTTTCTAGCTCTCTGATTGTGTTGCTCTCTCTATCACCCTCTGGGGTTTCTAGCTCTCTGATTGTGTTGCTCTCTCTATCACCCTCTGGGGTTTCTAGCTCTCTGAGGGTGTTGCTCTCTCTATCACCCTCTGGGGTTTCTAGCTCTCTGAGGGTGTTGCTCTCTCTATAACCCTCTGGGGTTTCTAGCTCTCTGAGGGTGTTGCTCTCTCTATCACCCTCTGGGGTTTCTAGCTCTCTGAGGGTGTTGCTCTCTCTATCACCCTCTGGGGTTTCTAGCACTTTCTCTGGGAGGTGAGAGCCGGAAGAGGCTGGGTGTGTGTGTGTGTGTGTGGGGGAGGACGGGGACGCGTGGTCCCTGCATGTACCTGCCATATGAGGCTCTCCCCGTGCTTCCACCTCAGGCGCTACAGATGGCTGGTGCACGCTCTAACGGGCGCTGTCACTGCTTGATGGAGTGAGCATGGTGGAGGTAGCCGGTGCCCACCCCGCCCTCACCCTCCTACCTCCCACCTGGGGAAAGATGGACTCCACCGGGCCTCGTCCAGGCCGCCAGACACAGTATATGCAGACGGTTACAGTAAAATGCATCTGTCCTTATTGTGACCGTGGTCAGCACCTACGCTTGGTTCTCAGTTCATCTTCTGTGGAAGGTAGTATCAGATAACTTGTACAATGTCAATCTGATCATGAATTAGGTATTTCATCCGTCTCTCTTATGTCCTCCACAGTCCCGGTAAATACGGCTATGGTGGTTAGATTATGGTGATGGAAAGTGACCACCCGGTATCTATCTTTCTCTTCCTGCCCTACCGCTTATCAGGGCTAAGAGGAGCTGACGCACATCCTGTCGGAGACTGCCAAAGCTTTGACTCCTCCATGCTGAGAGACAGAAACAGACCAAGATAGAGAGGGAGAGAAGGGTGAAACAGACAAAGAGAGGCAGACAAACACCCTTAGAAGTAGAAGAGAAGTCTACTCTTCAGAATGAAGGCCGATCGATTCACTAGCTGCTCCAAATATCTTCCAGGCACTTTTTTTGCCTCTCTGTCTCATATTCTCTCTTTTTTTGTTTACTATCGCTCCGTTCCACCGTCACTGTTGGCTAGCAGTGTCAGAAATACTCTCTATTTTCTTAGAGCTGCAAAGAAACAGTATAAAGTCTCATGAATAACCAGATCCAGAGAGCTGTCATGCTTTAGGTTCAATATAGATTGTGTGTTTGGTGAGTCTGTCTGTTACACAATCATTAAGGCATTTACTGTGCATTTTTGATTTATACGTTGGGCTGGAAATAATCCTGGTCACTGAAACAGAATGTACATTTTGAGTAAGATTCGTTTTTTGCACCAAATATTTAGATTCATTTAATTAAGTGTGACTGTCTCTCTATGCACGAAACTGTCACTCGGCTGAAAGAGTTGCGTGAGTACAGAGACAGTCCAACAAATACTTTAAGCAATTTATAAACTGAGACAAATTGTAGGTATTCCGATATAAATGTTTTTCTTAGAATTATTTTCCGGCATTGAATTAGTAATGTATTAGGACATTCAGTGTTCTGCCATTACTAATGATAAATGCCTTGATGTGTATTGTTTACCCACCAAATGAAAGATAGACCCAAATGTTAATGTATTTTTAAATCTAATTGTGTTGTTGCAAACCACTCTTTCAAAACTCAAAACAGTTAATAATTTTTGATATTTGTTTTAATATTTGCATATTTTATACTTACATTAACTATGCATTAACTTGTTTTGTGTGATTAGCTGTTATGCTAATGTTTACATTATGTTCAATGCTCTGATGATGTTCTATGCAATAGTTTGTAGAAAGGTACCATTTGAAGGCACTAATACACTAATAATAATAAGTGTATAATTATTAGTGTTATAGTGCCTTTACACTAATAATAATATATGAAGACTTTTATTATCATTACCCATTTCCACCCTCTTTGAAATTGCTGCTATTTTATAATGTTATGCATAAATATCTATATATTCTTTTGCTTTATATTTTGTTCCTATAGTACTACTTTTTACTTATACTGCTGCGTAGATGACTCGTGCCTTGTCAGAAGAATTGAATTGCTCAGAACCACGCTGTTATTTTTTTAATTTGACAATCAAAAACGTATATGCTTGAATATGTTGTCTGGTTAGGGATTGATGACCATCTTGCTACAGGAGCCATTGTTGGCCCTTGTCTATCTACTATTCTAATCTGACAAACGTAGTAACCCTTAAATTGAAGATACAGATGTGGTAGAAGTGTATCGGGTTCCTTTATATTGTGGATGCACAGAACATTATTGACATATATAATTACGAATTCTTAAAATCATACCTTCCCAAAAGGCATGTTGTTTCACCATTTACACCTGAACTCAAGAAAGCCACAGTAAATAGGAAATGTGTGAGAGCTCTCAGCCATGTTGTTTCATGACATCAATAGAATCTATTCTGAGCTCACCCAAAGCATGAGCTGTGTTCTCATTTTTACCTGCAGTGATTGGGAAGCTGTCTGCTATGGTTATGTGGTTGGGCTGTGATCCGCCTACTTGCACAGCAGTCAAGGCCAGTGTCCACCCACACATCCCTTCTTCTGAGAAGGAGGGGGAGACGGGGGGAAATTGAGATGACGAGTAGGATGAAGGGGGGATGGAAGGAAGGAATAGAGTGAGTAGAAAGTAGAAACTGAGAGAAAAGGATGGAGCATCCTCACAGGTTAATGTTCCGTCTGACATCCCTCGCTTAGACTTTCTGCTGTCAGTGGACCAGAAAGCGGGTGGTCTATTTTAGGATATGCAGAGATGCAGATGCACTGAAATTGTTTTTTATTACCTGCAGACACACACACAGGTCTACTCTGACCTTCAGAATCCGGCTTTGCATCTGCAAATAAACACCACACTCTCTTAGTAAATGGAACTCTTGCATTATTTATTATTCTTTATGTGTTGGAAGATGTTTAAAACAAACACAAAAAACAATGTCTCTTTTTATAGTCTGTAGACTAAAAGGTTATTATGCATCATTGAGTTCTCTAGCCAGGTGCATGCCCATGAATCTGGCTGGTTCCAGCCCCTGTTTAAGGACACCTCAGACTGAATACATACCATTTATAACCATCCCAGTGATACACGGCTCAGAAAAATGAAGGGAACACGTAATCATCATTGTATAACAAATCAATTAGTTTTCAGGTATAGGAAGCATAAGAAATCGTGAATCAATGTCACCTGTTTCGATGCAAATGAGTGACAAAGGTGCACTGGAGAGGCAACAATGGAATGGTTTTGTCGGTGGTGGCTCATTGCTTATCCTTCCTCGTCGATTCTTTCTAGTTTAGAATTTTGCTAGTGTCCTTGTCGAACCGTCAGAAACAGACTCCATCAGGGGGGCATGTGGGCCTGACATCCTCCGGTGCCAACCCCATTGGCATTTGGCAGGTCCACCATTGGCGCACCCTTTTCTTCACAGATTACATCAGGTTCAGACTGAGCACGTGTGATCGACGTGACAAGAGTCTGGAGATGCCGTTGGGAACGTTATGTCACCTGCAACATCATCCGGCATGACCGGTTTTGTGGTGGGTCAGCGATGGTCTGGAGGGGCATCCTCAGAGGGTCACTGTCCATGGTGTCATCAGGAAATGCCCAGACGTTGTTGGGAGTGCATACAGGCCCACTGGGACACCTCATGGCTTGCTTTGAAGAAATTTGCGCAAGTTTCAACAGCATGTGATTTCAGTGGTTTACCATAATATTCGGTGTTTGAATCCCATCCTCAAACAGTTGTTATTTTTGGTTTCCATTCTTACGTCATTTAGTTCGAATTACACAATGTACAGTAAAGATTTTGATCTTTAATATATTCTTCATTGAGACTTGATGTGCCATTTAAGTGGTCAAATTTTTTTGCACAGTGCATATTTATCATTATAGCACATAACACCAATGATTAATGAAGAAGGCTGTTAGGAGCACTTAAGTAATATTTTTTTACCCCAACATTTGTCTTTCCCCTTGTGATTAGACATATTGTTCAGAATTAGCTAATGCAGACTAAAAAGACTTGAGTGATGTTTTGCAGCTGTTTTTCTTCACCCTTTGTTTTATTGCTGAGTCGCAGAGTTCGTGCCCTGAAACATTCAGATTGTAATTTGGGATAAATAGTTTTGGCTTGGGCTCACTTCTCCATGGTGACACACTGTAACGATTATCACAGCAGTGTAGCAATGCTAAATTGGACACTCTGTCAGTAAACATGAATACAAATTGTGGAAAATCCTCTTAACAATTTCAGCAGGCTAATCCTCCACGTCAGCAACAAGACCCACTTTGTAGAAATGTTGTCTTATCGAGAGTGATCAAAGGTTCATTTTGGAAAGCAACACAATACTTACTCACAATAAAGTAATCAAGGAAACCAACAACCACTACATGGTTGTCTGTGGCAGACAACCATGTAGTGCATTTTTACATGACCTTACTCCCCAAAGAAGTGTTAGGGTTAGAAGTCTCCACGGATGTAAATCCCATTATCCGAGATCATATCCATTGTTCAACCGGGACAGATGCAGCATTATTATCCCAGGTGGGACCAGTTCTGGTAGTACTGATACAGATACAATATCCAACACGGCTGACTTTGAGTGAGGTAACACTGCAGTTCATAGTATTATTGGTTTTGTGTCGTGGCCAGGTATGCTCATGCAATAGCTCAATAAACAAATGCATTAAAGTGCACTTATTAGTGGGAGACAAACTGCACGTTTTACGAGATACGTAGGGCGTCCTCACAGCATAGACTACTAGTCTCAGTGTTTCAACTTTCTGAAAAATAAAATGTATTGCTTAAACTATGTTTTTGACCAGCGGAACAAAATACATGTGAAAAGTTAACGTTCACTGCCAGACAAGTTGGCGGGCCTGGGAATAGAGGCCTTTTCTGTCTTTTGGGTCTGATGCATCCAAGTTACATCCAATTAACTCACATCTCTGGCATTCTTGAATTGCATATGTCCAACCTCAGAACATACCTCAGAATTTGGATTGGGTAGTGATTTTGCAAAAACATTTGGTTAGGAATTTTTGAAATACAGTTTCCGAGGATGACCTCTAATTTGCATAGAATAAGAACGTTATTTGTAAATTCTAAGTGATGACCTATGAAATGTATTTTACATAATAATCTATTATTTATGAACTCCATAGCATCATGTAACAGGCTCTGATGTCATAATGTCAGAACAAACCCTGAACAAGACTGAAGTGCTGATGTCATAATGTCTAAACTTACCTTAAACAACACTGTTGCTCTGATGACATCATGTCAGAAGAAACCCTTAAACAGACTGAAGCTTTGAAGTCATAATGTCAGAACAAACCCTAAAAACTCAGGCTCGGATGTCATAATGTTTAAACAAACCCTGAACAATACTGAAGCTCAGATGTCAAAATTTCAGAACAAACCCTGATCAAGACGGTAGCTCTGTCATAATGTTAGAACAAAACGTACCACATTCAGGCTCAGATGTCACGTCAGTACAAGCCTTGATCAAGACTGAAGCTTTGATATCATTATGTCAGAACAAAACCCTGAACCACACTAAAGCTCTGATGTCATAATGTCAGAACAAAACCCTGAACCACACTAAAGCTCTGATGTCGTAATGTCAGAACAAACCCTGAACCACACTAAAGCTCTGATGTCATAATGTCAGAACAAAACCCTGAACCACACTAAAGCTCTGATGTCGTAATGTCAGAACAAACCCTGAACCACACTAAAGCTCTGATGTCATAATGTCAGAACAAACCCTGAACCACACTTAAGCTCTGATGTCATAATGTCAGAACAAACCCTGAACCACACTGAGGCTTGTATGTTGTGATTTCAGAGGACTAAAACCCCCTGCAGATAGTAAAACAATCCAAAAAGATATTTATTTCCACTTAAGACTTACACAATATATTACAGGATTTGAATAATTGTTCAAGGTTTATTTGTCTCAAAACAAAAATAGATTAAAACATTTGTCTGCTAACCAGGAGATCGTTTAGAATTTATGTTGAACCCACCAAGGCGTTCAAAATGTAATGAATAGCCTAGAGAATTAAAAATAAATTAAAACCATTTGATGTGTCTGGAAACCATTTAATGACTGCTAGAATTTAAATCCTGACTTATTTCAATGACTTCTGTGTTTTGTTTTACTGTACATAATGGAGTGTAAAGATAAAAGGAAACCCAACCAATCATTAATGTGCAGTTAAGTTTAAAAAAATGAGGGTCATTTCTGTGAAACATTTAGTATAATCCTCCACTGGAAAGAAAAGCTGGACAACTTACCTCAGGAGATAAGCATACATTTACCCCACAGCCACTTTCCTGAAAAGCAGTTTTTATTCAATAACAGGACATCTTTAGACATTTATTTTCCTGTACAGTTAGTTTTTTTGGATATCCGTGGCCGTCTTTTCAACATTCTGAACTGTTACCGGTATTTCGTTCATCATGTTGTTGGGCACAGCCTGCCAGCGTTCCTCCTTGGGGGCGTTTGTGCAACACGGATGCAGCAAACAGGGTTTTTTTGCACTACAGAATCTATATAAAACATTTTGTGTAAGAGAATGTACGTTTCTCCCAAGTTAAGAAATAGTCATTATGAATGGTTGTGCGGTGAATACAAAATAGCTTATTGTTCAGTGGAATTGGCCCTAACAACAAATGTTACTGCCTTATAAACCTGCGTCAAGTATATATTGTCATACCACAAGTCATCACTTTGTCTCTGACATTTTCCCTGGATAAATGAAGCCAATACAAACAATGCTAATGTTACTTTGTCACGGAAGATGATGTGAACTGTAACAAGATAAAGCATCATAACAAATGTTCTTTCTGAGAAATGTTTGATGTGATTTGTTTCTGACAGCCCCCAGACAGAAAATCTTGGCGTGGATCATCTGAGACCTCCTCTGCGCAAGTTCTGTAAAGAGGCTTACAGTATTTCTAAACCCGGTCTAAAGCCTTCATATAGGGGGTATGGTATGCCAAACGGCATGGTAATGAGTGTGAATCCCAGGCAAAGGGCAAAGCTCTTTTAAATCTTTAACCAGCGTTGCCAACCAACCAGCAACAGGGAACATACAGCATGAAGCTCTTTAGAAATCTGAAATCCATGCCGTTTTGGTGGATCATTCTGAATTATCATCAAAGTCTAGGACCTCTGTCCTATTTCTTTCTTCCGTTCAACCCTGCATGCAAACTTGAATCGGCATCTTGTCTTAGCATATCTGGTATTTAGTTCTCACATAGTAATGCTGGACTCGCCCAGAATAAATAAATAGGGGGAAAAGAAGGACTAGAATTTAAAAGCAAGACACTTCGTTGTAGAGTTCGTTTTTTGAGGCCTTTAGTGTGGTTTTGCTCAATAAATATTTTCATTGAAATGTTTGGAGTTTGAAGAGACTTGGGCTTTCCGTTGTCATTACATTGTTTTCATTTGGTCTCCATGACCCTTTATCCTTTTCTGAAAAACGCTTTAGCTCATTCAGGCTCAGGAATACACCTTATTAAAAACATATTTCACCCCGACTGTACAAAAGTCCTCTGCTGAAAAGAGCGGCTGCTTCATTACTAAAATACAGATATTCAGAAATGTTACGAGGCCCTGCAAGAAATGTATGTTTTCTATCATCATCATCATCCCACTGTCAGTAGATGAGGAGTTATATTGGCTGATTATGTAAAAAAATGTAGTCAAGTCAGCATGACCCTGTATTTGAGATGTTTGACCCTCTCAACAGATTGTTGTAGTGTCCTATGACTGGCATCAACTTGTTACGGTATGCACCCAAACGTAAGGCCTTCGTTTGGTCATAGTCCTCAATCATTCTTCAGTGACTGAGCGAGAGAGATGGTTGAAGGCTGTAGAGCTCCAGCTGACCCAGCACATGTCCTGGCTCGCTCCGTCTACACAGCAGTCTACTTACTCCACACTAGAAGTTCATATTTCACTCAATCAGGAGGCTCTTTCTGCTTTGGGAGCGGGAAACGTGCTGTTTTTACACTTTGAATGAGGCTCTTTGGGTTGCCTTGACTGATTGCTACTGATAATGTTTTAATAGACTCTGATCAAGGCACAGTGGGAATGGGCACCTCATGAACCCTCAAACCAGGGTCACCTGTCTTTGGCACGACTATTGGAGAGTTGAAAAGAAAGCGAGAAGTACTGAAATGTAGCGTTCTGCAAGACAATGTTGACATTGTGATTATGGTTAGACTGACCAACCGAACATGAGTATAAGTCAAGGCATTTAAGTTTGAACAATTTACAGACACTTATGCTTTCTTTACCTAAGGTTAAATTTCACCTTTTTTTTACCTCTCACAAAAATCCCACTGTGCAATATATCCCAAAACACACATACATGTATTCAGTCTAATTCGGAAAAGCAGTGGGCACTTCCTGACATATAAAGTACTTTTTTATCCACTAACATTTTTTATAGATTATAATAATGCACTGTATGTGAAGAAATAAAGTAATTTCTTCACAAACAGTGCATCTTTCCCTGTTCGTATGCTCTTACTGCTTTCTGCAGGAAGCCCCAATGTTTTTATATCCCTTATCTCTAATACTTCTCAGTCAAGAAGTCATGTTTTTTTTGCTTCATCTCTGGCCCATTCCCATATCCTCTTATGGGTTTCTCCATGAATGTCTTTTGGCAGAAGTAAAGTAAACGTGACTGGGGTTCCATGGCCCCCTTCCCAGGACCAGCTGACTCTGTGGGTTGTGTCTGAACTGAGATGGTTCACAAAGGTTTAATGCTTTGATCCAGGCCAATGCTGGAACTGACCTACTGAGGGTATGACTTTGAGGCCCCTCAAACAATGCCCCATGTGGTCATAAGTCAAAACATGGGGTCATACAAGCTTTGGTCTGTGGTCATTAGAGACTAATGGACACTGCTGTAGTCTTTGATCTAGGATTTTTAGCCAGTATGCCAACCTAAACATGCTTTGTTTTCAAGTTTGCAAATTTTCTATCTTTGGGTTTGGTTAGAGGTTACTATTGGAAATAAAATTGGGGTTAGGGTTAAAGTCAGTTTTTTTAGGTTAGGGTCAGGGATGAATTTAGGGGGGTTACTTTTAAAGAGTTTAATTCATTAAATACATTAAATAAAAGTATTTGTTTGTTTTCCAACAAGTATAGATATGTCAACAGGATGTCATCTTATGCCTGGTGTTCTACCTTCACAGCTTTTCCCATGTCAACCCCCCCCCCCATAATTTCTCTAGGGCTTTATCCTAATTTCTTTGGATACACTGGTCTTTTTAAGGGGATCTGTTGATCATGTTAAAATAGATTTTGGAATCGGTCCAGGAGTGGTGTTTGCATGGGCTGCATGTTAAAGTTTGTCACCTTTTGAGTGATCATTCTGGATAATGAAGGTGAGTTAGTAGGTAAGGCTGACCCAGTAATGTTTCTAGGATTGTGTCAGTCCAGATCCAAACAGGATTCGTGTTGGTCTGGCAGAGCTCTCAGATAGCTGCAGGATTGGCTTTTTTTGGGGCAGATTATGGTGTACAGAAGTAGATGGAACTCAAAGTGGTGGTTGTTTCTAAACAACTTCCCGTTCGGGGCCCCGCACTGCTCCAACTATTCAATGTCGGCGCACCAGAACCCCTTTGCATTCAAGTTTTTTTCTGTACCAGCAAAGTGTTGAGAAGAAAGGCATTCAAAGCGCCGGAAATTTTAATTGGTCTATTTTGCACTTCATCTCCGAGGATAATTCCTTCACATGCCTGCCTCATAAAGTTTACATTGTTTCAGTACTGAACTGATTTAGCCTGAAAAAAAGTGAGGGGGATAATCCTCCCTGCCCCCTACCGGGTTGAGCTAAACCACTTATTTCAAGATAAACTGGATTACGGACAAAGGAGACAAACTGGCCCTCCTTGGCGCACAGCGCAATAGAGTTTGGCTCTCAGGGACTCCTCACCAGGGCCATAATTTAACTTGTGCCTTTGAAAAGGTTGCTCAGTTAGAGAGAGTTAATACGATGCGATGGTGCTTACGCTGTGTGAGGGCCCTCGACCAGAGAGCCATCAGCAGCACACGGGCGGTGTGAAAGACTCCCTGCCCTTCTGTCCTGCCAGAGGGAGATCCCATCACAACAGGGGGTAGTGCGCCAGGCAGCGGCAGCCTTGTGAAGTGGGGCGTGGGGCTTGTTACCGGGCCCTCGTTGGGCCTCTGGCTCCCATCCCACTACGCCGGCCATTCCTTCACTAGATACACATCCACCACACAGTCTCTCTTCAGACCCCCGCCCCAACAAGGAGGTGGCATCTGCCAGGCCCGAGAAGCGGTGTTAAAGTGCTTGCGGCACACTACTCAGTTGTTTGGTGTGCATAAAGCCCGTATTATTTGACGCCAGCCAACAGGTTCACATAAAGGTTGGGTCATAGAACTGTGGTACCTAATGACATGAGGATCGGGAATTTACGGACACCCAGAGTACTGCGCATATAATTTTTTGGGGACTTAGTCGGGGCATGACACCAGTGGAATCATTGTACTAACTCATGTTGTGTAATCATCGTACTTACTCATTATGTGGTGAAATCATTGTACTAACTTATCATATGGTGGAATGGTTGTACTAACTCATCATGTGCTAGAATTATCGTACTAACTCATCATGTGGTGGAATAATTTTACTAACTCATCATGTGGTGGAATCATTGTACTAACTTATCATATGGTGGAATCATCGTACTAACTCATCATGTGCAAGAATTATCGTACTAACTCATCATGTGGTGGAATCATTTTACTAACTCATCATGTGGTGGAATTATCGTACTAACTCATCATATTGTGGAATCATCGTACTTACTCATCATATGATGGAATCATCGTTCTAACTCTGTGCATTTCGTCCATTGACCATTTTTTGTTTTTCCGCACAATTATGCTGTCATCAGAGCATCCCACATACAAAGTGGTTCCAGATTTATTTGTGCTGTCTTGCCTCAGGTCTGAAGCCAGGGCATAGCTCAAGGTCAGGCTTTTGAAGTAGACGGCGGACAGGAAGTGCCTAAAGTGAAGGGGTGATGACATTGACCACAATCCCTTTTGTTTATGTGGTTGTTTGTGTCATTGGCTTTAAGTGACCAAATGGCTTATCCTCCCGTGGTGGGCTGTTCTGTAGTTCCCGCCATGTGTCTCAGTGTGACTCACTCCTCCAGAGTCTCTGATACATGGTCCTGGTATGAGCCTCTGTTCCGACAATGTGGGTTCCAGGCTCCTGCTGGTTCTATGGGGTTGCTGCTGACCTACTTTCCTTCTTTTTCTGTGACCATGCATGCTCATCAGCCTCACAGTCGGTCCTTTCTTGAGATCCCTGCATACGCAACAGCAAATCAAATTGCAAACGTTGTTTTGGTGTTCATGGAGATTTGGGTGACTTGTCAAATGGGCTGTGGTCGTCTATTCATACCACTGGAGCAGAACCGCAAAGTTTAGATCAGGATGGACTTACTCTGAATTATGAATCATGTCTTTACTCCCTCCATATGTTAAAACATAAGTGTACTTTATCTGTTCATACGATTAAAAATAAATGTTATAACATGAAGGCTAAAGAATCTTGAATGCCTTTTTTGGTAAGCATAGTCCTTGCATGCTGTTTCTCCTGGAGTAATGCTGGGGCTTGCATGCTGTTTCTCCTGGAGTAATGCTGGGGCTTGCATGCTGTTTCTCCTGGAG
>JACXGK010001143.1:9825-33597 GCA_016801125.1 Novumbra hubbsi | reverse complement strand
AACATACGGGGGATGAGGCCAACTCCTTGAAAGCGGTTGCTAAGTACTGCTTGGAACATGAACAGTACGCTTTACATTAGGGATAGAAAGAATAATGTTTTAGTGCATCTTTTAGTTTGTTGTGGCATGCCGGTGCCCTCATGTAGGGTTTGCCCTCACAGACTCCAATTAACCTTCATCTCCGCGAAGACGTGCATATGCATTGGCACCCTGTGGATGAGCCAGCCAATTGATCCACAGCGGCTGGCCAATTTATTCAGAGAGAAGTCTAATAATGACTAGTCTCAGTCCAGTGTAGTTCAGCCGTTGAACATGTATCGGGTCACGTGTTTATCTGTGCTTCGTTCCCCCTGTAGCCGCTTACTTGAACACAGGCATTGTCCTGATGAACCAGGGCCGATTGGAAGAAGCCAAAAGGACCTTCCTGACCTGCGCCGACATCCCTGATGAGAACCTGAAGGACCCCCATGCCCACAAAAGCTCTGTCACCAGCTGCCTGTACAACCTGGGCAAGCTGTTCCACGAGCAGGGGCACCAGGAGGTAAAACAACGGGTCTCACACACACACACACCAATCAAGCACACACTGGCCTAGAAGAGCACCTGCTCTGAGTGTTATCAGGGGACGTCTTCCACTACTCCCTGGCCTTCCATACCACTATTCACCCCAGGGAGTCACTGTCTGGACCTTTAGAGAGAGGGTCTTCCAATTGTATCTCCATGTTTGTGTTTCTGCACGAAGCTGAATGTGATGGTAGGGTGGAATGGTTACCCAGAGGGTCTGTGTGTCACTGCACAGCTTTCTGATTGGCCATGGCATGTAGAGGATGGATCCTTTCTTGTTAACCACCATCTTAGTGAACCTTGATTCTACGCTTCTATTCACTGTGTCAGGGCCCGGGCTGCAGTTGAGAAATGACTGGTGATCCCTGGTTGGGCCCTCATGCCTAATTGAGGGTTTCTTTTGTTTCATGTATTAATAGGAGGCCCTCTTGGTGTATAAAGAAGCAATGCAGAAAATGCCAAGACAATTTGCACCTCAAAGCCTCTATAACATGATGGGTAAGTGGCCGTTCTCGCCATTTCTATACGTTTTTGTTTGGAGGAAAAAGATTGGAATATTAGATGTGGCATATTGGAACGGATTGAATATGTTTTATGTGGCGGTGTCGGGGTACAAAAGTCAACCACGGTATCAGCTGTTGGTTGTTCCAGAAGGTCTATGCCCTTTTGACTGAGTTCGTTAAAACTTTTTTTCCTCCGGAACTCCACCGGAGAGTTACAGGATGAGTTTATATTGGTTGTGGCCTGGGTTTGGTCAGCTGAGGAAAGCTTAGTCCGCTTTCAGAGGGTCCACGGGCAGTTGGGTGTCAAGGGGCTCTGTTTTCATAACGTCTTATATGAGTCGGGACGTTTTTTTTTCTAAGCCGCGTAAACCGGCATCAAACTTGGAGGGTGTGGCTGCAACTCAGCGCTCCCGTTGAGGTCCCGGTGTTGAGGTCCCGGTGTTGAGGTTACCGCAGTGCGTTAACACAGGTAATTTGCTCTCCGCTGAAATAATAAACTGTGCTCCTTGTGTTACGGCCGTGTGAAAGCTACTGCAGATTGAGTTGTGACTTCTGACTGAAAAAGACAATAACGTTCTATTTCAAGTGACCCACTATATCACACCGTCTTGTCACTCATTGGCTATTCTCGGCGCTGCTGTGAAGTCCCTCTCTGCTTTTGTGGCCTCCCCTGGCCTCTTCCCTCTTTCAGTGTTTTTCGGCAATACTGTTGCGTCTTTTCTCTTCCATCTTCTGTGTCTCCTTTTCTCTTGCTCTCATTCTCTAGCTGAATTAAAGCACCGTACATTTGCCAGTGGACTCATTTGCCAGTGGATTTTGTTTGACAGAGTTGCTGAGATTATGTCAAATGGTTGAACCAAAATTGCCTCACGGATTGGAATCTGTGGGGACCGTGTGTGGTATGAATTGTACAATATTTCTTACGGCAGATTGTTCCATTATTCTGACAACCTAATTGAAATGTTTGGCACACCTGCTCTAATCTTTGTACAATCTAACGAATGTGCTGCCATGAACTGTCATTTTATCAAGAGGGGAAACTTAATGTAGCTATCTCGGTCACAGTTGGACTATAATCTGCCAAAACCCCACTCTCAACTGGGTAATGGAATGTTCCACTAGATGTGGGTTTTAGCTCCTTGGAAATGTGTCACGTCCAATTGTATCTCCATGTTTGTGTTCCCGCATCAAGCTGAATGTGATGGTGGAGTGGACTGGTACCCAGAGTGTGTGACTGTTCTCAGTGTTCTACTGTTACCGGTCCTATATTACACCATGTCTGACATATTCATGTTACCCTTATCATAATTAGAACAGTAAATTAGGCTGTTGTATTAGCTGCTGAGGGGCATATGAATGAAAACAAGGGAACCCAATTAAGACATATTCTACATCTGATCTTAAAGAAAAATATCGCTGGCATTTTCTAACATTAACAATGCTTTTCTTGGATTACCAGAGACTGCATTTACTCTGATTCTTATAACAAGAACATAAGTGAGTTCATTAGCCATTGCTACTAAAATGTGGGGGGATGGATGTCAATTGCTTATCTGTGACCTCAGCAGTCATCTTTTGTTTTTCTTCAGTGTCTTATCAGTGTTGATTGTTAGCCAGAATCCCCTGTGTATTTTTTTTATCCAGCCTTTGGAAAATAGTGTGACCCCTTCGCTTTCTCCAAATGATTTTGTACTATAGCCTTCTGTAATTTCTAATTAAATAGATGTATTTATCTACACGCGATACCTGATAATGACGAATCAAAACAGGTTTCAGAATTCTGGGCCAGAGGCAAGGGTGTGGACTGAACAAATAACCACGTTTCAGGTTCATGTGAAACATATCGCATTCACATCCCCCGTTTCTTGATTATCGCTGCGATAATTACATGTAAAACATAATTTGTGTTTTCTACAGTTACCGAGCTGTGCCCTTTACATTCCTGTATTGATAATTATACATGTGTGTGAGGGTCAGGAAAGCGAGCTGGAGTCATTGAGATTCCAGGTGTCTACATAACTTGTGTGCGTAGATCGTTGTTCCAGCTTTCATGGTGGTGGATTTAAACTTTTTGAGCATATTTTAGTACAGTAATGCTTGTACTGTCTACACGCCAACTTACAAGGATAATCAGAGTGATGGAGAGCTGACCTTTGGCTGACATCGCAAACTAGCTAACATTTTAGCTTTCTGTGTCTCCATAAAAATTGTTTGGATTTATTATAGAAGCCTTGGAAAATACTTGTTGTTATAAATGTAGGGTGTTTCTACTCCTGTCATCTACATACTGTTTAAAGGATCTGAGAGTGTTTCTACTCATGTCATCCGTATCATGCCTGATCAAGGACAGTGGTTCTACTCATGTCATCCGCATCATAACTGATCAAGGACAGTGTTTCTACTCATGTCATCCGCATCATAACTGATCAAGGACAGTGTTTCTACTCATGTCATCCGCACCATACCTGATCAAGGACAGTGTTTCTTCTCATGTCATCCGCACCATACCTGATCAAGGACAGTGTTTCTTCTCATGTCATCCGCACCATACCTGATCAAGGACAGTGTTTCTACTCATGTCATCCGCTCCATACCTGATCAAGGACAGTGTTTTTACTCATGTAATTTGCATCATAACTGATCTAGGACAATAATTCTACTCATGTCATCTTCATAATGTCAAAAGGATCAGGGACTGGGTTTCTACTCATCATCCGCATCATGTCTGAAGGATTGAGGAGGGTGTCATTCAGATAAACACTATTCAGTGGAGGCAGACCAATACAAATGTGCTCTTTGACATAGTTAATATTGTAATGTGGTACCTTGCCATAGCCCTGGTTAAAGGTCTTTTGTCTAATAAAACACAGGCTTGATATCAGTTTTCACAGTGCACTGGCGTCATGGTCCTTAATGGATGACTGCCCTCCATGTAATTGAGTTCCTCAGTGAGACAATGGGAAGAGGTGTGGTTTCTTAACTTCTGACCCTTGACCTGACCCTTTTTTCCGCTTGCAGGAGAGGCCTACATGAGACTTAACAAGCTCTCTGAGGCGGGGCACTGGTACAGAGAGGCCCTCAGAGCCAAGCCGGATCACATCCCAGCACACCTGACTTACGGCAAACTCCTGGCCCTAACGGTAACTTGGTTTTCTACATCTTAATACGGGGACTGCCGATAGTCCAGCCGTTTGAGCGTCAGTTTGAGTTCTTTCCCAAACACCTGTTTTGATACGTTTCAACACCTGTTACAAAATTCTCTATAACAAGCACTTAATACAGAACACCGATCAATGTTACTAACAAAGGTCGTGGGGCCTCTCTGTGTTCTGACTGATCTGAGCAGGATCCCCCTCCGAACCCCGTAGCTCCCTGACCAGCGCCTTTAGACTGCTCAGATGATATCCACCAAGGTCACGCGGTTGACCCCTATTTGACTAAGAGGAGAAAGCCTGGTTTGTGTGCTCGGGGGCGGGTCTCCCCGCAGGGTCCCAGAGTTCATAGGGTCGTGTGTTGCACACAGTAACGGACCTGTGAATGGACCAGTGGTGCGTGGAACCAGAGAGAGACAGAGAGGCAAATGTGTTCCCACTCTCCCCAGGCTGACGCCACTCTCTTGGAGGAAGCAGCACCGTCGTCTGGCCCTCGATGGAGGCGCGACGGGGTGGGGATGGGCCTTGGACCGCCTTAGAAATGCCAGTCCCTTCCTGTCCGGGTCTCCCCTCATTTCCAGCTCTCCACCGGAGGCCTTTTAAAGTTCATATTTATTTCCATGGTCGGGGCCATCAAGATGAATAAAGAAAACACTCCCCTTCCACCTTCATCACACTTTGGCAAATAAGGATACTCTCTGTTGTTGATTGTGATTGGCCATGCTTGGCTCTGTGGTAATAACGGCCTTGTCAGTTATTTATACGGTGTATGTAGGAATATTGTAACTGTAGATCTGTCAGTTGGGTTTACATTGATTTGATAAAAATACGAGGAGAAGGGATCTGATGATTTTAGGAGGATTCAGCGTCGCTCTCTGAATGTAGCCATGAAATGACATGTTGAACTGCGATGAGGTGAGCTGGGTATCATTTCTCTCTAAAAGGTCCTTTATTTATTCACAAAGTCATAGAGCAGATTTGCCTTTGTCAATCACTATCATCTTCGTTTCATTAGAATATTAGATTCATATTTCACCTTTTGACTTTGGGTTGACAGATTTCCCTTTCTGAAGTTTGGATAACAGCTTGGCAGGCCATTCGGAGAAACGTTACCTTGTAAGCTGACATCAGCGGATCTCCTAACCGAAGCCGATATATAAAATCCCCGACATGCATGACAAACATATCTGTCCATATGCATTGGGAACAAGACTCCAATAGAAAATCCATTAGAAAAACTGGTGTGAGCAGGCAGGGAGAAGGGTATAGAAAGTGGAAACCCTATTTATTTAGTGTTAATATGGCAGTACGGAGACAGCGCTGTGCCTCTCCTAGGTAACATCTCAGGCAGAGACGGACAATGCTTGTGATCAAACGGAAAGACAGTGGTGTGAAATGCAACGGTTTAAGTGGCCCCAGCACACGTCTGTATACGGCTGCACGGGCTGTGTGCGTCTCTTGTAACTGCTGGATGCTTTTGTTCACTCTCATCCCCGGTCAACCCATCATGACCTATGACCTCCTGCTGAGCCATTCCCACCGAAGCACCGCTTCTACTGTTTCTTTTCTGACGACTGTTTAGTCTCGATCAAATACCGCGCCCCCACACCTCCCCTCACAGCCCCCCGCTCCCCGCTGTGAGTGACAAGGAAAGGGTTGTCCCGCCGGAGGTGCTAGGTTCAGATCATGGCGGGGAGGGGGGACTGTGGGTTGGGTGAGGGGATGCTGGGTGTGGCGCCAGCTCAGGGTTGGGACATTTGTGTGGTTCTCCTCATCCATGGGGGAGGGGTGTGGCGGGGTTGGTTGGGGTTATTGAACTCCAGTCATATTCCCAAGTCATTTCCGGGCCTAATCTGATACAGGCTCCATTCATAATCACCTCAGTGGCTGCCGGAGCAGCAGTACACATCTGTTCCACGTCTGATGTCACCGGGAGATTAGGGTGGTCAACACTAACAATGAGTGCACTATGTGTAAAAAACAGAATATTGCACCCCTATAATGGTTTGAGGAGTGTGAATATGAGGAGTGTGAATATGAGGAGTGTGAATATGAGGAGTGTGAAGAATGCAAAATGTGTTGGATTTTCATGGTTCTCGATTGTTATTTCTCTTCCTCACTATACTTGAGCGGGAGAGCCGGGACTTAAGGATGGGGAGAGACAAACGTGCAAAGGGGCCCGTTTCCTCCATACATTTAAACACTGCAGGCCATCAGCATTCATCATCGTTATTAAGACTCTGTCTGCTGTTACCGATCTTCGATGTGCTACACAGCTTGCTAAGAGCCTCCTTACAGACTTTATACAGACTACCTCTTTCTCTCACTAAGTATTGGTTTGATCTGGGGCCTGACAGTTATAGTAGCCATAAATAAAGACAGATTTCATTCAGCATTTTGCTTAGCAAATAGCCTAATAAGACAAAGCATGGGTTCAAACGATGATCACATCCTAACATACGGGTGATATCATTTTGATATTTTGCTCATGAAAATGTGAAGTGCACTGTAGACCTAAGCCCATTTAGAAACACACTCACAATAACAGCTGGTGCATTAAATTGTCATAACTGACAGGAAACTGCTTTTTTGTTGTCTGAAATAAATAGAAATATGCTGATGTTACGACTATTCCAGCAACTCCTCATCTGTGAATTTGTGTTTAAACACGTACTAAAATAACTATATTAGTTTCTCCCACCCCTTAAGCTACAGCGAATATAGAGCATGTTAAATCTTCCATCGCATCAATGGAGAACATTCTCCAGCATTTACACTTAAAAAGTTATAGAAGGTAAACTTGATTAAAAATGCACAGTGTTTGACTAAAATATTTTTGTTCAAAGCCTTTGCAATTAAAATGTATTTGTGTTCTTTCTACATAATGGTATACATAAACATAATTTATTCTGGTTTCCGGCTTATGTGGTATTAAGGTCCGTTTACGTTTTTTGCAGGCGTTGATTGATTAGTGAAACCCCTATAGTGAATCGGCCTCCACAAGCTGTATTCATAAGAACAGCCGTCGTGTTTCTAGAGATGTATTGTTGATTAGAGAGCAGCTGATTCCCAGCTGAGACCGGTGTTGTGTGTTTGAGACAGCCCTGTGTGTTAGCTGGGATTTGGTCCAGCTCTCTGAGGCCCCAGGGCGACTGGCTCCTCCTTTGGTCCCAACCAGGCTACATTCTGTCACTGATGCTGGCCCTCATCCGGCTGCTCTCAGCCTGTCTCAGCCTGTCTGTCAGCCGCTGTGGGGGGCAACCCAGCACGCCCCTGGATGCCTTCTCTCATGGTTTTATGTCTGTTGTTTGGTGTGTGTGTGTGTGTCGTTGTTTGTCTCCCCCCCCCCCCCCTTTCCCAGCTAATGTGGTTTGACCACACACACAGTTTCTGCATTCATACATGAAGTGAGGAGACAATGTAATGAATGTAACTAAATGTGTTTCATGAATTTTCTTTAAATACATCACAATTCAATCCTTTTGTGATTTGTGGAAATGTTGTTTCACACAAAGTGTTTAATATTGACACTGGAAATAACAAAAGCAACAAGTAGTGATCATGTACTTTATCTCCCTTAGGGTCAGAAAGCTGAAGCTGAGAGGTATTTTCTGAAGGCCATTCAACTTGACCCCACTAAAGGAAATTGCTATATGCATTACGGTGAGTGGGTTTACAGCCTGTTCGGTTTGATCCAGCAACGTAATATTGATGTTAAGTTATTCAACATACTGGTTGTTATTTAACCACTAGTTCCAAATGCAGCCCAGTTGTGTAAGTCACGACATTACCACATTTGTTTTAGATTATGCCTTATTGCTCTTATTTAATCAATCATTTTGGCAAGCTCACTTGTTTGAGACTGCTAAGCGTGGTAAATAGCAGTGTTACATCTTGCTTTGAAAATGTGTTGGCTCTTTTCCGATAATGTACTTACCCATTCTTTCCAAGTTACAGTATGTTACTGTAGGCAGCAGGCAATATGTGCCCATACACGTCTAGTCCTCACAAGTATAGTAATAACGTGTTTCCCCCGCAATCAGACACACAAGGACACACACACAAGCCAACACACAGCTAGCTCGGTTGGATGTCTGCAAGGTTGCCAGAATGGCAATGCTGACCTGTCTCTCTGAGGCTCTGTTTGTGGTTGGCTGGGGGGACGGATAGTGTGCCCAAATATTCACACAACCGACCACAGGTGAACCCCATTTGCCTCACGCTGTTCTCAGAAATGGACATGAACGTTTCAGCTCGTGTCTTTTTGCTGAACACCATTTCATATTACAAAAAACTCACAAATATTATGGTCAAGTATTCAAAATTGGATTTGAGAGCGAGAGCCTGCAGACACATTTGTGGTCACACATACATGAAAGATTTGTGGTAAAATGAAAGCATGCATTTCCTTTCTTGATATTTTAAGGAATTGCTTTTACATTCTCTTAACCACTCCAGTAAAACAAGGGCTGACATATTGAATTTCATCCCCAGCCATACCAGTGTTTCTAATAAGGGGCTCTGTAATATGTCAGAAATCATTCAGGGCCGAAGGAAGTCTCTCCTTCACCTAAGGCCTGTAGCAGGAAGGTGGACATTTAATATGCTATCCCAGTGGTCCGGGGGTATTGTACTGAGGTGAAAGCCACCAAAATCAACAGGCTATTCATTTCCCCTAAACTTTGACACGGAGGGTCTGTTTTCTGCCCACCCCAGGAGTCCATCCTCCAGCCTCATTAGGGGGATCTACAAAGGCCCTGTTCTCTATTTCCATCTGCACCTCAGACACACAGATCAGATCTCCAGCCCAGTCCAATCCACATGTAATCCAAGATGCCCCATCAAGATCCTGCTAATTGGACAAATGGACCAGAGTTATGGCCAAAGAACATGGCCGCGGTCTCTCGTCTGCACTCACGTCTTGCGTTTCAGCCTATCATCCGTAGGAACCACATCGGCCCCGCCCGTCTCCGTCTCGGACGCACATGCGCAGGCCACGGTTTATTGATGTCTTGTCCGATCCCAGGTCAGTTTCTGTTGGAGGAGTCCCGCCTGCTGGAAGCGGCTGAGATGGCGGAGAAGGCGGCCAGCCTGGACAGCGAGGAGTTTGATGTGGTCTTCAGCGCCGCCCACATGCTCAGGTGAGTGACGCCACGGGGCCGACGCGCTGCCAGGGTAGAGCCTAGTAGGTGGAGGAGCGAGGGTGGGATTGTGCCGTCTGTGCGCCTAACCCGTCCCCCTCCCCCGTGTGGTGTACCTGGCTTACCGCCAGAGTCTGAGCCTAGGTTCGGCCGAGCAGCTCCTGACTCACGGCTCCACTGGAAGCCGCGATGCTGTCGTGTTTCCAGGCTGAAGGCGCGAGTGTGAAAGTGTAAACAAAGGAACGTGCCACGCCAACGGTGGGAGCTCAGCTTAGAGCCAACGAAATGATATTCTCTAGTTTGGAGATTTCCAGTGTTTAGACGGAACAGGGAGAATCAGGGGTTTTTTGTGCGAGAAATTGTACTGCTGGTAATTACGATTACTAAAACCGTTAATGCAATGGCTTGATGCATTCTGCTTTGCCATGGTAGTTTTTTCGGATCGCTTTCTTTACCAAATACAGAAAGTGGTTGTGTCATTCCATAATGTCTTTAACCAGCTGGTTTTCATACGGTGGCCCACTTTACCACGTTCTGACCTGGGCGGTTGTGCACCTCTAGTATCCCCATATCTGGTTGTCAAAGAGGGTCTCGGGCTGGGCTCAGGGAAGAGCCCCCCACTGTCATATTGCCAAGGGCTCGGAGCTCATGTTCTGTGTGTGTTTGTCTAGGAACCAAGATGTGGAAGGTCCTCGGTGGGACGGGGATCCTAGTGAATCTGAAGGGAGGGGGGGGGGGGGTTCAGACAAAGTTCTCTTATTGCTCTCTGGGGCTCTTGGTCCTTTACACGTTTACTTCCTTGCTTTGCATTACCCCCCGTCTCCTTGAGAAGATCTTCGGCAAGGGCTAGTGAGCGGAGGAGGCGTGCGGGCAGCACGGCCTGGGGAGGCTGGTGGATTGAATGATCCCAGGGGGAAGGGCTCCAATGCCTCCACACGCCAGAGTAACCATCCACTGGCTGTGGTGCCACGGCGCTGTTCTGGGAAACCAGACCTGTTTGACGGAGGGAACAAGGAACGTTTGTGTGGTGTTTGTGTAGGGACCGTGTCGCGTCGCTCCAGACAGATGGGCTTGCTGAAGGTAGAGCACTTATCGTACTCTGGCTGCTGTTGTGGCTGAACTGACTTGTGTATTAAAAAGAATTGACGTGTGATTTGGGTTTCTGCACTGGAGCCAATTAAACATCTTTAAATGACTGACTGTCTAAGAACTGAAAGACAAAGCTTGGCAATCATGTTGCTGATGTAAAATAATCCAGAGTAGTTTGATCCTGAGAGTTTTTTTCTTCTTATTTACCCAGGATTATTTACCCAGGATTATTTAATTGTCTGGATCCCCACTCACAGCCCTTCTCCCAGTACCTCAGAGGTCTCGGGTCTAACCCAAGGCAGAGTTAGTGGTTGTCTCTCTTTGTTGCTCTCACAAACCTCAAACCCCAGGCAATCCCTTTCCACTTATATTAAAGATCTTGTGTGTCTGGTAACAATGGTGTGGCAACTCCCCGCTCTTATAGATGTTTATTGACTACTGATGAATATTTGAGATGATCTTCTATTCTGAGTAAGATTGCAGTTACCACAATGCGTAGTTATGGTCATGGTAAGACAGAAAAACAATACTAATCACCAATATACATTTTACATTGTATCTCTTTTCTTTCTGTGTTGTTGTAAGTTACTTACTATTTTTCAACAGTTCAAAGTGTTTTCTTTTAAGTAATACTGTTTTCTCTAAAGGTCATTTTGTGTGAAGGCATTTGTTTATTGTGAGTTTATAAATTATGATCTTTGCAGCTCAATAGAGGTGTTAGCTTAGGCACTGTTTCCCGGAGTTACACCAAGACAGAATGTTTGAGAGCTTGTGAATAACTAAGACACACACCAGTTTCCACACCTCCTACACCAAGACCTTGAACTAAGTGTACTTGGAAAGCAATTCTCTGCACTGAGTGATGATTGTCAATGACACCCACCCTTCATAAGTCCAGGAGATATCAGCTGTGATATATAGAGATGTCCTTGTTCCTGGGTCTCATAATGTCAAAGCATCTTCTTCACCATGTCAGTTCACCCCATAGGGTCTCAGTTACCTGGTGGAGGGAGATCCCACTGTCCATGGAAATACTGGTGACATATCAAACTTGGTAATCCATTTGTTTTTAAATGAGGAATGAAGAGATCTGGCGTTGTTTTCTTGGACTCATTTATTCTTTATTGTTGGGTGTTTAAAACTCTCTGAGCTTTACGTTGGCCGAGAATACATAGCGACCTGTTCTCTTACTTGATGAAATCCTTTCAGCATCCTGAATGGGAATAGCTCAGGTCTGAGTTGTGTTGATAGACCATGACATGTGAGAATGCTCCAGTATGTATAGGTTTGGGGTGTTGTGAGGCAAGTCTTGGTTTGTGAGGTTGACCTACAGCACTGACATATGGAGGAGGGTTCCTTACTAGGGCCAGAAATCCTTAATAAAAGCCCAGTTCAGATGGTCCTGCTTTCATCATTACCACTTAGGGCCTGGGAGCCAGCGGTTGATGACTCTGTCCTTGACTTTGTCAAAGATCAACTGTTTGTAATGAGAAGATTGCTACCATCAGTGAAAAGCAGCTGTGGGTTGCAAACGGATTCCTGATGTACAGGAATATTAACACCAATTAATGGAAAGCTCTTGGCTAACAGTATCACCGTCAGGTAGGATAGTAATCCAAGATTGTTGTGCATGGATAATAGTAAAAAATATATTGTTTTGCCTGGAGCAGCAACAGATTCCAAAAATCTCTATATTTAGGCAATCTGTCTAAAAACGCCTTTACTGGAGTTAGCTATATGGTTGTCACTGCATGACTTGTTTGGGGTTAATAACCCAAAGGTCAAAGATCATGAGAATAAGGTCCTGACCCAGGAAATAATGAAAACTATTCTGGCATGCTGTACGCCACTCCACATGGGGTGTTGTCTGTTGAAAGGCCTGGTAACAAACTGCCTGTTTCATTGACTCCTTTGGTTTCTATGGCTAATTCAACCCTCAGCCGCGGCTCACTGACCCCAGAGCAGTGGTTTACAGACAGAGTTCAAGGTCTCCTCTGAAGTTCAAAGCAATAAAGATGAGTGATGATCGCTTTTTTTTTTGTTGCTCTCCTTTGCAGACAAGCCAGTCTCAACGACGCAGCGGAGAAGTATTACGGATCGGCAGCCAGCATTAGACCCAACGTGAGTACATGAGCCTCTCGTAACGAACTATTGCTCAAAATAATGGACACAGTCTGCAGTCACCGGCTGGGTGGCTCTCGGGCCGATCACTGCCCTGCCTGTTTGGCGTGCAATGTCGACAGATTGATTGGACCTCTGAGAAGGACGTTGGTTAGATTGTCCTGTGCTCTAAGGTTTGTATGTGCAGCATCAATCAGGGACATCAAAGGAGAGACCGGGGCAATTGTGGAGTGGTCCGACTGAAAAGCATAAGGGCAATAACACGTAGTCGCAGGGCTCTTGAGGCTTTCAAACCAATAGAACCAAGTAGTTTGGTATCATTTGACAACAAATATTTGACTTTGTTTGAACCGCAGTGGAGGAAGGAATGTGGGGCCTCTGTGGTCTTAATGTTTGTTGCTGATTAGAAGAAATCAGTTGTCGAAGAACAATCAAAAGTGTGTCTGGACAGTGTCACCCAATGTTAATGTTTGATTCCAAGTTGGTGTTTGATGCTGAAATGTTTCCTGAACAAATAAATCAACTAAATACACAATTTACACGGTTTGCCCCCAATGTATACGGAATAGTCATGTGTTAGAAACTTGATTATTTTCTTTACACGCAAACCAATTTGTGGCTTCATCGGACTATCTTGTATTTGAGTAACAAACCCACACAATCATCATTATTGACATAGTTCAACTGAACACATCAATAGAAACAAGGACAAGAACAAGAAAACTGGAAAACAGGAGTGTAATGTAGTTACTGTTGATACTATACAATACCGGTTGAGGTGATATATAAAATCTGAATGTTTCTACTTTCCTTCTTTTTTTGGAGGAGAGTTGACATTCAGTTTCTTTGCTGACATTGAAGGTGGGAATCAGAGTCAGATGAATAGGAGACAATATGTGAAGGATGTACATTCTGGAAAAAGATAAAGAGGGTACATGGTGTGAAGGACGCAGGAGTCTTAAACTCTGGAGAAAGATGAAGTGGTCAGGTACTGGGATGAAATTCTCAGACCCACTGGTTTAGTCAGACCTTGTGCTGGTGCTGTGGGCCCTGGGTACCTCCTGGTGCAGGAAAATGCCCGGCCTCATGTGGCCAGAGTGTGTTAACTGTTCCTGGATGCTGAAGGCATTGATGCCGTTGACTGGCCCTCACGTTCCCCAGACCTGAACCTCTGGGACATCATGTTTCAGTGTGCCCGGCGCCGTCAAATAGCGCCACAGATTGTCCAGGAGCTTGATAACTTATGCCCTGATCCGGGTCTGGGAGTAGATCCCCCAGGACAGCATCCTCCGTCTTCTCAGGAGCAGGCCCAGACATTGTAAGGAGTGCATACAGGCACGTAGAGGTCATACGCACTACTGAGTCATATTTTGAGTTAGAAGATATAACAGCCTGTGATTTCAATTGTTTACTTAGATTTTCGGTGTAAATTTAAATCCAGCCCTAAATCAGTTGATGATTTTGGTTTACTTTTAGCATTGTTTTGTCATTTTGTTTTCAACAAATTACACAATGTACACTAAAGATTTTGATCTTTAATATATTTCCTTCATTGAGACCCTATATGTGACGTGTTACATTTTTTGCGCATTCACTTTCAGTAGAACTGTACATTGCTAAACATAAGGGCTTCGTTGCCTCAATCCTTTCTCTTTGTTTTTGCTCCGGAGACTCGAGAAGTCTGTTTTGTTCACCGTAGAACTATAGCATCTGTAGTGTTTATGTTGTCCAGACAGAACAGACCGCTACCTGCTAACCCCAAAATCCCAAAGCCAACAAGATGAAACATTGAAGGCCCTTCACCCATTGCTACTGAACATTGTTCTCCAAAGTGTTCATTTGGATATGATCCCTGTGCTTTCTATTTAAAGTCACATTAAGTAGGTTTATAGCCGATCATTCGCTCCCTCCTCATTATACTCCAATGGCTTTAAGCAGATGTTTCTTCTAAAGTCCTGCTAATATGCTCCACATCTGGTGGTGCTTCTATTCCGTCTATATGCCAGAGGAAAGGGTAGCATGGGGTGGAGGGGGGTTGATGGGGCAGGACAAGGGCACTTTTGAAGCTTGACTGCAGCAGGAAAGGAAAAAGAGCGAAAGATGGGCAATTGAATCCCTATGGAGGTGTACTTGCAGCGCGGATGCGTCCAAGGCTGAGAAGATGGTGGCCTAACCTGTGATGGAATCTTATAGTGCTCAGACAGGGGATGTTTGTTTCCAGGGGTCACAGCTTTTACATCCCCTGATTCTTCCTTCTCAGACAGCTGGTTTTCATTTGTCTTCCTCAAGACAGTTTGATTCAATCCATCACTAAAACATGTTTATACACCTTTTCACCTCTTACCCCAACACACTAAAGAGCCAATCCATTCAAATTGGTTTTAGTTAATACAGTTTCAAATCCTTACACCAATAACGGCTAGTTTTCAGATTGCGTATCCTTTTCGCAAACAATTCTGACCGTGCAGAATCATTAAGATGTGTGCAATTAGTTTTTTTTTATAGAAGATTGTTACAGTAAGGACATGTACATAGATCTTTAACTAAAGACACACACAGGTCCTAAACTGAAGACAGTCAGGTCCTAGACTGAAGACACATAAACAGATCCTAGGTTGAAGACAAATAGGTCCTAGAATGAAGACAAACAGGTCCTAGATTGAAGACGAACAGGTCCTGGACTGAAGACAAATAGATCCTGGACTGAGGATAAACAGGGCCTGGACTGAGGACAAACAGGTCCTGGACTGAGGACAAACAGGTCCTGGACTGAGGACAAACAGATCCTGGACTGAAGACAAACAAGTCTTCTCTGTAGCAAGAATGTGTTTTACCTCTTTTTGGTTGGATTGCTACAAGGAACCACCAGTGAGGCACTAGGCATCTGCAATAGTGATGCAGGAAACTTCACCAAACACATATTGGGTACCTCTCCAACAACGCAGGGTAGCAACTCCTCACATAGAGCTAGTCAACCACCACAACCAATGTGTGGCACTTTCATGTCACGTTTTGGATATGTGCTTTTATTACAGCAATTGTTGTTGTAAGTTCTTGTATAATATTTTTCTGGGTTTATATAAAAGATCGGTCTTGCAAATTAGAGGCTAAATTCTTAGTCTGTGGGTTGACCCTCCAGTTTCAGGGTCATGTCATTTATTACTTCCAGTTAAGCCATAAAATATGACCGCTTGTGTAATTTAAATGTACAGATTGTTTTACTTCTGCCTCAGAATATTACTAAGGCTACCAAAGTACCAGTCCTACAGTCCATGGTTAGCGAAGCAGTCCTTGTATCTAATCACAAATGGATTTTGGTCTGGCAATTAAACAGTCTAACACCATGGGTTTAACAGAAGTGGGAACTCCTGGTCGCACCAGCCTTTTACTTTGGCCCTGGCCGCTGTCGCCAGTGGGTTTCCTAATGTCTGTTAAGGGACATATGGGGCCCCCTAAGGGACCCTGGGATTGTTTCACAGGAAACTTTGATTTTCATTTATCAATTTAACTTGCTCTATGAGGGGAGACACTACTGTACATATTGTTCCCATCGAAATTCCCATGCATGAAGCATCACTCATCTGACCTGGACATTGGGAAAGCAGAGATGATTGGTGTCCTCGACGGCAGCAGAACAGCCAGGAGCAGAACTTTCACCGCTGCAGAACGGCTCAGCCTGGTATGGATGAAGTACCATGAATAATAACAAGTCAGCAAAACAATCCACCTCTCAAAACAGTCCACATCTCCAATATTTCACAGATTTTGGGTATTTTAGGTCTTATACCACAAGTATGTGTCTTCTGTAGCCTCTTAAATGCCAGGGTTGTGAGATGGATGACAGTACTGTACACTCGTCGTTCATGTTTGATCATGAATGCATGCTAGAAATGAGTCTAATAGTAGCAGTTATGTAGTGTGTGCATTGTGTGTGGCAACAATGTATTTGTGTGGATGTGTGCATGTATGTGTATGGCCAATCAGTCTGAATCAAGTGTGGAGCAGTCTAACGGCCTTCAGACAATACGTGGATGCATAGAGACAGGCTGGGTTGTGGGCTCCTTGATAAAGCTGCAGGCCTTGGTTCAGATAGATTTTCTGGAGGAGTGAGAGCTTAGCCCCAAAGAAGAAATTCTTAACAACCCATTGGATGTCCTTCTGGCAGCGCGCTGAGCCGTTTTCATACCGGTCAAACAGTAGTTTTATATAAATGTTATATAAATCACCTTCAGACTAATGCTTCTAGGGACGGGGGTTACTGTTGTAAGATAGATATTATTAGCAGCATTCAATTGTTACAAATTCAATGCACGTTTGAATTTGTTCCACACTGTTGATGTTGTTTATTGGTTACAAAATGTGAAGAAAAATAGGATTTATTTAGCAGGTAAAACAAAAACAAATAGAAGCAGAATGACCAAAATGCCCCAGGTTTTTCCAAAGTGTTCAAAACAGAAGCAAGACCAGAAATTACCCACATATTATAGCTACAAACTATGGTAAAATCCAGATCCTACTAAAGTGAGAGTATGGTTCTATAATGAACACTTTAGTAATATGGAAAAACCTTGACTCTACTGCAGGACAATAGACGGGTTGGTTTAGTAGTCTAGGTTGCTGACACCTTCTCAAGCCTAGGTCGTGAGCCTGGGTCTGACCACTGGAATTTTAGCCCACTCTTTTACTCTACTTTTTCTTACTCTGTTATGAAATGAATAAAACATGAATGAACCTGACCCACTCCATTGTTGAGAAATATTGAAATTTTTGGAACCCCAGGAAAATCCGTTAACAATAGGGAACTGTCAGATACAGAAAGGGTCAGATCTCTCTTGTATTAAAGCAGGAGTAAGTGATAGTAGATGAAGTAAAACCAAGTCTATTGAAAAACGTGAAGCTCCTCTCCCTTAAATCGATGATGTTGCTAGTCAAAAAGGTCCTTACGGGAAATTCTTCAGGATCACACAGGATTCTTGAAAGGAAAATATTGATGACAACATTGGACTACTATCCAAAATAATGATGACGAAATTGGTAGAAGATGAAACTGGGTAAAAGCTTTACAAAGCTATACTACACAGCATGTCCAACTCTTCAGAAATGTGTATTTCTGTGCTCTGTTACAGTATTGGCCACAGCATAAGCAGCAATGCTTTATGGTCCGAGACAAAAATAAAGGCTTGGATACAGGTTTGTGAAACCAAAATGACAAACACACATGCTTTGACAGGCAAAGACCTATGGATGATAATTACCCGTAAAGTACAAAAACTGCAGGACTATGTTTTATTAGGCTTCACCGGCAATTATTTTTGTTTTGATTGCATTGTACTGTCATTTATATTGAAATAATTATAAAAAAAACGAAAGAAATACTAAATTAATGTGCATGTGTCATGATAGTAATATAAATACTATTTATACAGTATAATGACATGCTTACATTATAAGACATATAAAAAGTGTGTTCCATTATAATTAAGATCAAATGTGATATGTGTAAGACACTTATTTGGTTTCTATTTGATCTTACAGGGACCACAAAGTTGCCAGTTGTTCCCTTATAGCTGCTTCCATCAAATAATCTGTCACACTTAGCCTTGTGCAAACAGACACAACTGAGACCTATTACTTTCAGGCGGGTGGACAGTCAAATATGCAAGCCTTTCCCCCACAGACAATTGCATGTTGCAAAAATATATATATAAATATATGGATTTGCATACAGTAATCCCCCCAAAAATGCATACACATGTAATACCAAATCAAGGGTTCAAATCAGGCCCAAAGCTACAGTATTTATTCTTCCTCATTTAAAAACAAAATGCCTTAAAAGAAATCTTGCGTACAGTTTTTTTGCAAAGGTTTGTGGCTATCTAGGCAGTTAACGGTTGTTGTCTTGTAAAAAACATATTTAACATAAATAGAATAAATACATCTGTGTAATTTCAAAAGTGATTGATATTTTGGTAGATGGCTACTGAAATGATAAAATTATAAAGAAATCTGATGATACTGGGCAAGTGAAACAAAGACTGTGCAGTGGATGACCGCAAATGCTGTTAACTTCTGATAAACTGTATATAAAGATCCCTTTGTTTAAGGACAAAACTAAATCCAGTGAGTGCTTGCTCCTCACCTGGTACCAAAACACATGTCATACAAGACTTGACCATGTTGGGCATTTTGCAGCTAAGAAACCACTACTACTAAAGAATTCTGCTTATTGACTTACCCCAAGATTGTTTTCTTAGCTTCTTAACACTGTACAATGTCAATTTGTGTAAGACTTCGTAGGTAAACTTCCATTCCAAAGTTTAGACACACCTACTCATCAAACAGTATATATATTTTTTTTTTTACTATTTGGATTGAGGTTTGGTGATTGTGGAGGCCTAGTCATCTGATGCGACACCATCACTCTACTGCTTTGTCACAGCCTGTGGTGTGTTTTGGGTCATTGTCCTGAAAAAGAGATCATAAAGTGCAAACCAGATGGGAAGTCATATAGATTTAAAATGCTCTGGTAGCCATGCTGGTTGAGTGTGTGTTGAATTCTCAATAAATGACAGACAGTATGACCAGCAAAGCACCCTCAGACCATCACACCTCTTCCATGTTTCAAGGTTTGAACAACACATGCAGAGATCATCCGTTTACCTCCTCTGCATGTTTTAAACGGATACCAGAACTGTCTTGCCACTTCTAACTCACTAGTTTAGTCCTCTGAGCTGTCTACTTTCCTAAAAAACAGGTAGTCATTCCCTTGAATATCCACCTCTGATGGGTAAAGTGTCTACTTTTTCTGAAGAGACCATTCAGTGACTATTGACATTTGATTTTGCGATACCTCTAAAAGAAAATAAGTATTTTTTTGTTAGCAGTTTAACATTTGATTGGATTTGTCTTTGACAATGACCGAACGGATCTGTCCTTCTCTTGTATCCCAGTATCCAGCAGCCCTGATGAACCTAGGGGCCATCCTCCATCTCAACGGAAAGCTGCAGGATGCAGAGGCAAACTACCTGCGAGCGCTGCAGCTGAAGCCGGATGACGCTATCACCCAGTCCAACCTGCGCAAGCTGTGGAACATGATGGAAAAACAGGGCCTGAGGACCATGGGGCCTTGAGTTGGCGCACCAGCCATATGGGGCAGCAGGCCTGAGGAGGAAGTGACCCACTGCCCCATTGGAGGAGACAGGGAGGAGATACTGGGGAGTTCTGGGGGACGGGAGCGAGAAAGCCAAAAATGGCATATGACTGCTAAACACTCTTCAGGCCAGGAGTTACCTCCCTACAACACAGTTGATCGTGATGAGCACTACGTCTGCACAATTACTTTTTTGCGACGTTGTACAAAACTGTGTTCTCCCAAGATCTGTGACTGTCAATCGGAGCACTTAACTTGAAGTGGGTCATAGGTTAATACTTGAATAATTGGGTTTTACATTTAAAATATTTTTTTGTTTGTTTCCTGGGGCAGTGCAAGAACAAAAGTTTTTTTAGAGAGAGACAGGAAAAGTGTGTCCCAAGGTGTTGCTCTCCTGAACAGTAGTAGGGAAACTTTCTCACCATCAAATTGTGTTTTTGGTCTGATTCCGTTTTTCCATTGGATCATGTGCACATCAGTGTAATTTGTCATGGTGTTGGAGAATGCAGCTTTATCTTATCTGGTTGGTTTTCAAATGTAACACAACTATTAGAAGCCAAGGTTTCTTCTGACTGCATTTGAGATTTCACTAGTTTTATTTGTTATTTAACATTGGTTTCTAAAACACTATGCCCGCAAATGAGATGTGTTAACCATCATGATAAAAAGGGAGACCACTGAACAAAATGTGTTTACAACAACACTTCCAAAAGAAAACAAAAACTGGCACACAGTATTTCTGGTAGGCAACATGAATACAGTACATCATCTGCCATTAGGGTACGTTCTTGAGGTCACATTTAGAAAGATCCACTGAATATAGCTTGCCAAAAAAACGTATTTTGAATAAGCTTGTCTGAAGGAAAGGTTACATTTCTGTAAACTTTGGACATTTCTGTCATTATTTTCATTTCTATTATGCCTTATCACGTGAAGTGGAGAATCTATATAGATTTACTAAGGACTATCACCTCTTTACCAAGCTTGGTGTTTTATAAAGACATCACACGGCTGCTGTGTCATGTCTCCTTGACAGTTTACTTAAAAGGCCATGATGGGTTTTGAATGGATATCATGAGCTACCTTCTCTTAGTACTAAAACAGGTTCCCATCAGCTCTCATTCTTGTTAGAGATTTGGACGGGAGCAGAATACAGAGGGCTTTCCAATAAACTGTACTTTGTGATGGTGACCTTTCTTCAGTCATGGCACGAGGCCAGTCGGAAACAGAAAACAGAAATCTTCTAACCAAATAGCTGTCGAAACGATGCACTCCGTTAACATAACCATGGTTTGTCTGAGGGAATCTAAAATTGTAATATTGCTTTGTTTGGAAATGTACATTTTCTTTTATTTGTTTGTAGCCGATAAATTATGTTTAATATATGCAGTTAAAAACAACATACAGTATGTAACAGGCGCAATAGTCTGACTTGCAAATAGTCTGACTGTTTAATATATGCAGTCAAAAACAACATACAGTAGGTAACAGGCGCAATAGTCTGACTTGCAAATAGTCTGACTGTTTAATATATGCAGTTAAAAACAACATACAGTAGGTAACAGGCGCAATAGTCTGACTTGTAAGTGAAAGATTGTGCCCAGCCAGTATTTAAGACATGAAGTCTTTTCTCCCATCATCAAACATGCTGATTTGTTAGGCTTAACCATCCATCATTGTGTGTGTGTGTGTGTGTCTGTGTGTGTGTGTGTGTGTGTGTATGTGTGTATGGATATATATATATATATAGATATATATACACACCACCGTTTAGCAATGTTGTCACCAACTTGGAAGAATATGTATTTTGGAGAAACAGGTGATTCCACTCTAACATTTCTGTTTGTTGTAAAGAAGCCCACAGCCACTAGGCTGTTTATTATTTTAAGTTATTACTTTCCGTTATTTCTTGGCATATAAACCAGCTGGCACTGTGTTATATTTTCAAATGTATGTTAAAGGGAGTTCCTAAAATAAATATTGATCACTTTAGTTGTAAGACAAATTCCTAGCATTTCTGACAAAACATTATTATATTCAGCATATTTTCTGACAGGTATTTCATACATTTTTTTTAAAGATATTGCATGATAGAAAAGAAAAAAAACTAATTTCATAACTGAAATGGCCACCAAAACGTAACAAGTATTAATGCCTTTTTTGTTGTCCACTTTCCTACTCAAGCAACCCCATCCCCAAAGTCTATATCGACTGCTATATGGAGTTAGTGTTATGATATTTTTGCAATCATTACAAATGTACGAGCCCCCTGTTCAACACTTGGTACATCACCTGTGTTCTCTGTGTGTCTACTGGCCCCGTGACACTGCAGTGTGTCTGGCTGGCGCTGAATGGCTTTACTTTGGTTCTGATGGTCTCGACTGTGTCAACACTGTTGTGTGTTTAGATCACAATATCTCCTTGTTGCTGTAATATTGAGCTGGGTTTTCACAATGAAGGTTTCCACCCTCTCAACTCTCCCATAACAAGTTGTGCTAATTTATCTTGTGTATAAAGTGTTTATGAACAAATGAGAGTGTGACTGAAGACAATGTTTCATTCTGTGTCTCTGCTCAGGGATTTCAAGCAATGGGTTGTATTGCTGAATCACGCTCACAGAGCACTCAGAGAGTTTACTAAATTGAAGTTTTATTTTTTGAAAGTTGGTGTATTTGTATAAATTATCAAGATTTGTAGCCTTTCCTTTTTTTGTAATACAAAAAAAATCAATGTGCCAGAATAGACTTTCCCATGTAGGTTTTTTTCCACAATAAAATAATGGTGGTCTGCATTAATTTTTCCTCTAGAGTATTTCTATCACATTTGCTTTTATCTTGTCAGACTTAACCTCGATAACAACTTTCCCATGATCCCGTTCTATATATGGAAATGTACAGTCCATACCTCGTTTTTGCCTCATGAACACAAAGGGTAAGAGACTTAATGGGGTGGTATTGCAGGCTATGGAACGGTTTTTACAAGGCATTTAGTGAGGTTCCCCTGAAAATCTGCTAGAATGTGTCATAAAATCTGTTCAAATTAATCTCCCCCTGCTTTCATCTATGTGCACAAAGGAGGTGTAAATATTCCCATATTGACGGTAAGGGTAGCACAGTGTCTACATCTGGCCTGGCTGTTTCTGGCCCTCCTCCCTGCCCCACACACAAGACCCCGCTGACAAGCAGAAGGCCCTTCCCAGTAACCCTCCAGACATGGGAGTAAGTCTTGTGATGTCTCTCACGTGTGTGTCAGTCTGAGGTCTGCTCCCGTTATGACATTTTCCGTTCCGTTTCAGATCGTATTCTGCCCACGCAGGTGTGCTCTTCTTATCGGGACAAAGCGTGGTCCCATAGCAGCGGGGGGACGCACGCCCAAACTCTAGTGCTCCTATCGCTTACCTTTGGTGGGACAGGCATTGTCAGACCCTGGCCTCGGTGTGACACGGCTGACTGGCGTTATCCTGCTAACGCACAGGCACTCGAAATACATCCTCTATGTTTGGGGACTGAACGCCATGTCTACTGTTGCTGTCTCATGCCTATGGTTGCTATGTCTCTTGTCTACTGTTGCTGTCTCGTGCCTATGGTTGCTATGTCTCATGTCTACTGTTGCTGTCTCGTGCCTTTGGTTGCTATGTCTCATGTCTACTGTTGCTGTCTCGTGCCTATGGTTGCTATGTCTCATGTCTACTGTTGCTGTCTCGTGCCTATGGTTGCTATGTCTCATGTCTACTGTTGCTGTCTCATGCCTATGGTTGCTATGTCTCATGTCTACTGTTGCTGTCTCATGCCTATGGTTGCTATGTCTCTTGTCTACTGTTGCTGTCTCATGCCTATGGTTGCTATGTCTCTTGTCTACTGTTTCTGTCTCATGCCTATGGTTGCTATGTCTCTTGTCTACTGTTGCTGTCTCATGCCTATGGTTGCTATGTCTCATGTCTACTGTTGCTGTCTCGTGCCTATGGTTGCTATGTCTCATGTCTACTGTTGCTATGTCTCCAAATGAATTCAACAATTACAATCTCCTCGCTGACATAACGCAAGGTAATAGCT